>CM064523.1:59595162-59695162 GCA_032716605.1 Paralithodes platypus | reverse complement strand
GTCAGGCAATAGATAGATAGATAGATCACTGTCCTCTAGTTCCTCAGAGGCTTGATATAGTGGATTGTCACAAAATGTCACTTGGCATGATCCACATGCAGACGTAACGGAAGCCCATTCTTTCTGCAGCTGCAACGGGGTGTGTCACAAGCTGTGGTGCAGTTGCAATGTATCATCTTCAGAAGAGTTTCTGGTGCAGCATTCATGGCAGTCATGATAGGTACAAAACGATTGCCTTCAAGTCCCCAGCCCCAGTCCAGAGGATCGAGGTCACCCTCCATCCCCATCCAAACCATGACCTGTTAGTACACTCGGAGACAATGAAACTTGGTGGCAGATTCCGTTGGGGGAAGACGTTCAGATGTAACGAAAAACTTAGCAGCAGCGACCTTCTTTGTGAATATCTTGTAACGCATGGCTGCCAGAGAACTTGTGCTCTCCCCACCAAATATAACGGCCATCGCTTGGCTGCCAAGTTTCTTTATTTCAATGGGGCTCACGCCTCTCGAAGTGAATGTATCTGCACACAACTGGAGGTCTTGATCATCTTCCATGAGTTTCTGAAAGACTGGTTTTTTCCCAATGCCATACACACGAGATGTTGAATCACATCCTGTGAAGGCATCCAGGAATAATAGTTGAGTGCACAACTTATTCCCAAGATAAGAAGATGCTTCATCCGATTGATGTCATATACATTCAGATTGCTTCTTGATTGGTTGTTTGATCTGAAATATAGTGGTTTTCCATCTGGTATACAGTAATGGAGCAAAAGCATCAACAAATCTGTGTCCTCTCCGATTAGTGTGGTGGAATGCAGAATGGTGCTGTTTACGGCTGTCTTGGCAATGTCCACATCAGCGTCCCTTTCTGGCTGAATAACTGTGCAGCCCACTCTCTTCATCTGATCACCTATTAATGTGATCAGCTGTTGCTTGTTACTGCCGACAGTTAGGAATTTATCTCTCTTTCCGTCAAATTCAGTTTCTCCGGTGAAGTTCACAGTCGGATAGCTGTTGGCTTGTCCCCGTCTCTGCTGAGTGTTATCCTTTATCGAAGGGCCTGCACCATAACCATCAAAGACAACAGTTGCTGTCCCATAGTGTTTTGTTGTAAAATCTGCATATGCTCTGGCTATTTTGCCATATGTATCTCCCTTCTTCCACTTTAGCTTGTGCAACAAGGATCCACCATCAAGCACATACCTTTCAGTCTTAAGGTGTGCTGAAGGTGTGGTGTCAGGTGCTCCTTCACATGCCAGTGCCTTGGTACAGTGGTCATTGACGGCTTGAGCGAGTTGAGGTTTGTCGGCCTTCCTCAAGATCTTGTTGTCCTCAAAGAGGGATTGTGTGTATGGACTGAGATCAAAACTCATCACGTCCTCAAGTGACAAATCACCTGTCTGGGATGCCACTGCTGGAAATTCAGCTTTGTGCTTATCTTCAAGAGGTCGGATGCATCTCTTTCAATTCTGGCACCAGTTGCTTCTTTATGCTGTTCACTTGTTGCTTATGTGAGATCATTGAATTCCTGCATGGCGACGTTGATCTCATATGATATGGGGGCTGACATTGTCCACAATGCTAGGTGTTCCTCTGTCATCTTACTGCCATGAGTCAAGTCACCGGTGATTTTTAGTGATCTCATGTGTTTGTTCAATGACTAGAACACAGCTGAGGCCTGCCCAAAACTGGTTTGTTCGCCAGATCACATGGAAGCCATTTTGAAACTTCTCATACTCATCTGGGTGTTTGCTCTCCAGTTCACTAATTTCTTGTACGTAGAGATAAGCGCCGTTAAGCAGACTTCAGGTAGTTGTAGTGTCCAGCTGCTGCAAATATTGGCAAGGCATCAGCAGCAGCTTGCAAGTGATCCTTCCAAGACCCAGTGCGATCTGCCTTGATCATTGCCCAAACAGTATGGAGCATCTTCTGACAACCCAGCCACAGCTTACTCATTTTGGATTGTGCAGCAAGTTCAGATTTCTTTTTTCAATTTCATCAGTGATCTTTACAATTGCAGCTGATTCTTCAAGACTTTCAAGAGAGATGTCACTCTTCTGAAGATGATACACTGCAACTGCACCACAGCTTGTGACACACTCCGTTGCAGCTGCAGAAAGAATGGGATTCCGTGTATGTCTGCATGTGGATCATGCCAAGTGACGTTTTGTGACAATCCACTATATCAAGCCTCTGAGGAACTAGAGGACAGTGATGAGGACTGAAATTGTAACCTAAACTGTAGTTATGTAATGTTCACAAATAACTGTTTCAGTGGCACCAGGTGTTCAGTGATTTTGGTTCAGATGGAAAATTTATTGATTTTACGCCCTTCATTTTTTGCCGCCATCTTGGATTTCAGGTTAAATACTGATCAGATCTGAATTTTATTGACACCAGTGGATTACTGATCCATTAAAACCATGGACCAGAACCAACAATTATGTTTCTATCACAATTATTGAGGAAGTTATAGCTGTTTTAGTTATTTCAAAGCCCGGTGGCGCCCATCTTGAAAATGACTCAGTTTTAACCCATTTCCGGATGTCAGATGTTGGTAGACTTTTTTTCTGTTGATCAGTATATCCAGTAGGAATGAAAACCACTGAGGAACCTTTTGTTTCAATTTGTTGTGGGTCAGGTGGTATATCGACCCGACTACTAATATCCTAATCTCTTCTAAAGATGTACTTTCTATCCTCTCTGGGCTTAATACTAATAAGGCGTACGGTCCAGACGGAGTTCCTCCTGTTGTACTCAAAAACTGTGCTTCCGTGCTGGCTCCCTGCCTAGGCAAACTCTATCTTCTCTGTCTATCCTCTAACGTCTTCCCTTCATGCTGGAAGTTTGCTCTCATTCAACCTGTTCCAAAGAAGGGTGACCGCTCTCAACCCTCCAACTATCGTTCAATTGCTCTCATCTCATGTATTTCTAAAGTTTTTGAAACTCAACTTGCTTCCAAATTTCTTAAGCATTTCTCTTCTCATAATCTGCTCTCAGATCGCCAGTATGGCTTCCTTAACCCGGCAAGCGCGATAGGCCTCACGGAAGGCTTCCTATAGGGAACGCGATAGGCCTCACGGAAGCAGGACCATAAAAAAAGCCTTCCATAAAAAAAAAGGGCCTATCAAAACAAAGGAATTTGTCTCTAGGTGAGATAATTCCCCTCCAGTACTCATCCATGTAAATCTCACCCACCCCCCTCCCCTCCTTCCCCACCTTATTCCCCCCTCCCTCCCCTCCTCAATTATCACCTATTTTTCCTCTTATTATCATCATTTATCGGTTATTTTCTCTCCCGCGATAATGTAGCACAAGTGGGTTGCATAAAAGATCGTTATGCAACACCCAGACACCGGCACACACCGCCCCGCTCTCCTCAGTTGACTCCCAGACAGCGAGAGGGGAAGGCTGCCTGTCTCTCTCTCTCTCGCCTGAGATTATGACCGGGTGGCCAATATCTTCGTTTTTCACCACCCAAATGCTTTTCCCACTTATTTTAGCACTCTTGAAGGTTCATATATACATCATATATGTAAAATAAAAGCATACCGAAAACAAATAATGGTTTATATTGTAAATATAACGAATTCTGTCAGAATCCAGGGCTAGAAATGCACAAATAACTACCCTAGCACCTACTGTCATATCGCGCTTGTCAGGTTAAGGGTCGCTCTACTGGTGATATTCTTTTCGTATCTTACTAACTCTTGGTCATCCTCCTTTCGGGACTTTGGTGAGACTTTTTCTATTGCATTAGACATATCGAAAGCCTTTGATAGAGTCAGGCACAAATCTTTAATTTCTAAACTACCCTCGTTCGGTTTCTATCTCTCCATCTGTGCCTTTGTCTCTAATTTCCTCTCCGGCCGTTCCATAGCTGCGGTTGTGGACGGCCATCGCTCACTTCCTCACCCTATACGCTCTGGTGTTCCTCAGGGCTCTGTCCTATATCTTATTCTCTTTCTAATTTTTATAAATGACCTTCTCAACTGTACCTCAACTCCCATCCATTCATAAGCAGACGACTCAACCTTACACTACTCCATTAGTTTTTAAAAATGCCCAAGCCAGCAATTCCTCAACGGCAAACGGAATGAAGCCATAGAACACTTAGATTCTGATCTAATTACTATCTTCAATTGGGGCAGAGAAAACCTTGTTACCTTTAATGCTTCCAAAACCCAATTTTTCCATCTATCTACCCGTCAGGAACTCCCTGCGGACTATCCCTTATTCTTCAACAATACAAAAATCAATCCTTCATCTTCTCTCAATATTCTTGGTGTCTGTTTTTCTTCTGCTCTCAGTTGGAAGGACCATATTACCAGTCTTGCTAAGGCAGCCTCCCAGAAGCTGGGTATGCTCAACCGCCTTAAGGGGTTCTTTACCCCTGCACAGCTTCTTGCTCTGTACAGGGGCATAGTGCGCCCTTGTATTGAGTATTGTTCACATGTGTGGGGAGGTTCCTCTCACACCGCTCTCCTAGACAAAATTGAAAGGAAGGCCTTTCGTATCATTAACTCCCGTCTACTCACCAACTCTCTGCAATCTCTCTCTCTTCGCCGCAATGTTGCATCTCTCTCGCTATTCTATCGCTACTATAATAATCAGTGTTCCTCAGAGATTTCCCAGTTTATACCACCTCCTTTACGTAGGGCACGTGGTACCCATCTTGCAACACAATCCCAACCCTACTCTGTGCAACTCTCCAACCCAAGAGTGAAACGTTACTCTCAGTCTTTCTTCTATTCAACAGCGGAGCTCTGGAACTCTCTCCCAGAATCAGTCTTTCCCTCTTCCTATGACTTAAATTGCTTCAAACTCAGTGTGTCCAGGCATTTTGGCTCGAACGTCCCTTGATTTTGGCCCGGTCACTCTTTCAACCTTGGGGGAGGCACTCGCTATAGGCAGTTCTGCCTTTTGCCTCCCTCACTCACATAGAAAAAAAAATATATATATATATAATTATATATATACTGTGTATATATATATATATATATATATATATATATATATATATATATATATATATATATATATATATATATATATATATATATATATATATATGTATAGTTGCAAGACCGGAATTGCCCCCAGACCGTGTAATATCCTAATGCTCTCTCTCTCTCTCTCTCTCATGGAAGCGATAACGAGATAAGCCAACTGTGTTAAGCACATCTGTACCGTCAATATTGGTAGTTTGCTGTAAATGCTTGAAATCTAGGAATAGACATTACACTAAGTAGACATAAACTCACTGGTAATAATAAACACAAGTACACTGTTAAAAGGAAGTTTCACGGGCTGTGATAGGACGGGTTCTACAGTCCAGTATTAGTTTTTATTGTTTAATTCTAAGAAGATATATCGCATAGTTGCAACTATGTATGTTTTTTACCAAAGTGTACATATATATTACTGTACAAATAGTTTAAGGAAGGAACGAATAACTACTGCAGAGTTATAGTTCCAGGAGACACATGCGTGTCCACTTATTTCATGCATACGATCGTTTGCAACGATCTGACCATGAGCAAGCAGTTTCTTAATGCCACTCACTGCTTGCAACTCTGTTATAACTTTTTTATATGTTGTATTGCATACAATAAAACTTAAGAAAATGTTATCCGGATTCTTCTTCCCTAAAGGTTAGGATATTTTACGAATGTCCCGCCTCCAGTCTTGATATTCAGGCGAAGTCGTCAATGATGGAGGGGCCCTATTAAATTATAGGTTTGATTCCCGAAGGGAAGTAGAGAAAACCTAACATTTAGTAGGGCCCCGTAATCATTGACGATTCGGGCCCTCCCAACCATCCCACTTCTCCATTCGTTGATTTCCATAGTTTATTCTTGGTATATCAGTGAAGGACGAAGATGGCCGCTAGGGGGCCTGGTGTCGGGGAAGCAAAACATGAGAAATCCAAGTATATGGCAAGTCATATGATAACAGATATTAAGTTATTTTTTATTTTTTATATTTTACAGATTTTTTTTTCTGTAGAGTACCCGATCAAAATGACGATCCCATAAGGGAATTAAGCGTGCACTTATGACGAGCACTCCATAATACGTACACGTGGGCTATTCAAAATGCTGGCGCAGGATGTTGAATGGAGACTATTACTATTAATAGGCGAAGTCGTCAATGATTACGGGGCCCTACTAAATATTAGGTTTTCTCTACTTCCCTTCGGGAATCAAACCTATATTCTGGTAATTTTCCATGGCTTACAGATTGAGGAATGAAGAGAAATGTAGGAGAGTGGGGCAGCAGGAAAATTTGTCGGACAGAGTGGACAGAAGGGTGCTGAGCTGGTATGGTTATGTTGAACAAATGGAAGATGAAAGGCTTACAAAGCGAATATGTGATTCAGATACAAGGGGAGATAGTTGAGTAGGAAGACCCCCATTGAGATGGAAGACTGTGTATGACAGGCATTGGAAGATAGAGGAATGAATATAGATCAGGCAAGGGAAGAAGAAAAAACAGGTATGAATGGAGAATGCTTGTTAATAGATGAGTGAAAATGCGGTCACTTGGAAGAGGGGGTCAGGCGCCAGTTGGACTAGAATATAGTCCGTCAGGCGCCTAGCCCGGGGAGCCGGTATATATGAAGGGTGCACCTGGATGTGTGGCGGGCGGGCTTGTAGTGGTTAGGCTTTGCTGCATGTCTGCCTGCTAAGCCCGGAACTTCTCCGAGAGGTCGTGAGCCGGTGGAAGTGCTGGAGTGACCTTGGTGATCCCTTGTCTTTGGGTCTTCTCCTGGGTGATGTAGATGAGTGTGAATTTGTGCTTTGTTTTTGTGTGCTTATTATTATTTATTTATATATGTATTAACCCGGGAGCTGCGGGGAGACTCTTAAGAGTTCCCCCGGCGCACTGCGGAGAGACTCTTAAGAGTCAGAGAAAAAAAAAATCAACTTTTGACATCGAAAAAAAAAAAAAAAAAAAAAAAAAAAAAAAAAAAAATTTGGCCCCTGGGCCATGCAAAATCTCAGTCCTCTACCTCCCCTCCTTCCCCACTTTCCTCCTCTCCTTCAGTTATCACCTATTTTCCCTGTTATTCCCTTATTCTGAGGTATATTTTCGTGCTAACATTAGAAATCCGATTGGAGGGTGTGGTCATCACTGATAGCAAGCGAGTGCAAGAGAGAGAGAGAGAGTATCGATCGACTGTGTCTCAGTGGCCTTGGGGGAAATTGGCGGGAAAGCAGATTGCCTCACCCATACATTATACAACTCGCGGGCTATATCTCCGATTTTGACCATCCAAACGCTGTTTTCACTCGTTTTATTGTTGTTTCAGGTTAATACCTTTATAATCAACCCATAATAGGCGCATATGGATAAGTATTAATGCTATTAATGGCACAATGAATATTTTAGTGACGGGAACACCTCAAATACGTCAGCACAGGGGGACGTTTCCAATTACCCCCATGCGCACTTCAGAGGTTAATTAATTTATTGTTTGTCCCTGTTCGGGCTCAGTCTTGAGTCGACCCCCCTAAAAAAATAGAGTAGATAGATAGATAGATAGATAGATAGACTATTATTCAAGTTGCTTATGGTTCTCTGTCAGACCTCTTTTGTATTGGTATCTAGACTGAAGGATGATTTTATATAAACATAATTGTTACGGTGTATATACTAAATTATTTCTATAACTGCTAGGTTGAAATTACTAAGAATTTGTAATGAAATGACCGTGATTGAAGCATATAATATAAATGCCCAAGAGTACTGTATATACAAAAATAGGTCTAGCTCTGCTTGGAAATATAACACATGTTCTTAACCCTTGTCTAGCGGGGGGGTTTTGGGCTTATTTGGGCATATTCAGGCCCTCCTGATTGGTAAATCAAGTATCTGCATGAAAAGAAATGTATTCAGCAAAAAACTAGGCGCTAAAAGCTTCAAAATGAGACCAGAACGAGCTACGTAGCACTCGTGGTTCTCATACAGTGGTAGCAGTAACATGGGAGTTTAGCGTATAGCGGCATATTTTTCCCAGCTATGCTCAATACTGGCTACACTGCCGGCCTCTCGAGAACACAGGGAACATGAGTTAATGGGCGGCGGTAAGCCCTGGGAGTCGGCTGTCTGGCCCGCTGCGCTCCCGGCCATTTGCACTCGATTTTAACCCTTTAAAAGCCTTAATAATGCTCCTAACTTGCTGCAAATTGGAGGCGGACTTAAGTCCGCCCCCGATCTTTAAGGGTTAAATATAAGAGCCAGGCATTTTAAATTCTTCTACTAAGCTTCAAAGCTTAAGCTAAGGGTTAAAAACTTCTGTCTACACTAAACCCACAAACACTGGACAATGCCTCAATGGTGATAGTGAATGCCCCCGCCGTTATCTCCTATCCACCATCTCGGCCTACGTCAGGAGAGCCCTCACACACTGCACAACCTGGGGAGACACCCACCAGGAACTTGACAGACTCTCCCAAGTTCTGGTAAATAATGGGTACTCTAATTCCGATGTCGCCAGCACCATTAACCACCATCTTGAGAAATGGTACTCTCAAAATCCCCCCAACACTAACCCCTCAAATGAAATCAAGATCTTCTACCGCAACTACATGTCCTCTGACCACAAAACTGACGAGTCCGTCATGAATGAAATAATCAACAAACACGTCGTCCCCACCAACCCTGACACCAAAATTAAATTAATCATCTATTACAAATCTCCCAAGACCTCCTACCTTGTTCTCCGTAACAGACCTGCCTCTACCAAAATGAAGAGCCCGATGAACGATGACCATGTGATATAACAACACACTTGTAAACATGAGGACTATGGGCCTCATTCCTATATTGGTATGACTCAGACTCGTCTATCCCGTCGACTAACTCTTCACCTGCAGGCAGGAGCATTTAAAGACCATTATCTCTCCTTGAACCCCCCCCCCCCTTACCCGTGACGATTTAAATAAACATACTTCCACAATCACCAAAGAAAATGATTCCAGAAGACTACCTATTCTTGAAGCTCTGTATATTCAAGCCTTAAATCAAAGCATAAACAACCAAACACTTGACTTGCAAATATTACCGTCTGCTAAAAGACACTACCCCACCATGGCCACTGCTCCTCGCCCCTCTACATCACCTCCTGCCGCCACGCATCCCACAGCGCAAGCTGCTGCCCTCACGACATCAAGCAACCAACCAGCGATGACCTCGCCCGCCCCCCACCTTCCTCTTACTATTCCTGCCTCTACGCACATTAATACGCAAGCCTCCACGCACAGGAAATCTAACAGCCAATCACCGATGGCTTCGCCCCACCCTCAACCTACCACCGACGAGAAGCAGTGAGCGACTCGCTAGCAAGCTACCCTCAACCAATAGGAGACAGTAGCAATGCCTCCTCATCGCCCCCCCGAGCCACTCTTTTTGTATAATTATATACCCATAATTTTGTACTGTTTAATCATTCTCTTGAAAATGCTAGATGCCTAGCGAAACGTCGAATCACCATGCATTTTGCCAACCTCCTCCACCAGATGACTGAACCCCAACGAAGATTAATCAGAAATATTGAAACGCTGAATAATAAAATATTAATGCTGAAACTGCTATTTCTTTTAACCTTGTATGCATTAAAGAAAACAAATATATATATATATATATATATATATATATATATATATATATATATATATATATACCGGTATATATATATATATATACTGCATATATATATATATATATATATATATATATATATATATATATATAGATACTGCATAATTATATATATATATATATATATACAGTATATATATATATATATATATATATATATATATATATATATATAACCGATAACTATATACTGTCTCATGTGAGGGAGACAAACGGCAGAGTTGCGTGTAACAAGAGTCTCCCCTTAAGGTGAAAGAGTACCAGAGCCAAATTAATGTCGGTTGTTAGTCAAGTTCAAAAATTATATTGTAGGTGTATTGGACAAATGTCGGGTGTCCTTATTTAGTGTAGTGTAATGTATAGGAGGAGGAGATGCTTGAGAGAGATGGCTGGATTACTATGTATAAGTGAAACAGAAATATTAAGGAAGCCTAGACAAATGAAACCGGGGTTCCAGCAACTCCTTATCACATGCCTATGAAACCTTGCCGATGAAACCTTCCATACAATATATATTGTCACTTCTACCTGATACTCATAACTTAATTCAGTTGTAAGTGTTTGTTTAACTTGTACGTTTCACGAAGCCTACAGTGAGGTAGGGCCAGGTAGCCTTGTGTGAGGTTAGTTATCTATACTTCTTTCTTCTGTGGCCACCAGTTGTGAGTGGTTGCCAATGTTGCCCTTGTTTTGTTACCACGAGAGTGACTAAATAAGTATTATTATTTAGTTATTTAGCCCTTGTGGTGTAATGTTATTTTATCATAAGTTCACACAATGATGCCTTGTATTTCTTTGATTATTTCTGTATAGTTAATGAGAGCCTAGGAGCTTAGAATAATTGTTGAGTCTAGCAATGTCTGGAGCTCTCCTCCACTCCTGGGACTCTCGTGTTCGCAATCGCAGGACAGTCACTCGAGCGACAGGCCCCTTACTGAGGACACATGTTGAGGAGTCTGTCCCAGGCTTGCTTTAATGTTTCCCTAAATACCGCATATTTTGTCACTGTTCCTTATTGAATAGTACCAGAGCAAGTCTGAGAGTCATTCCATTATAAATATATTGTTCTATTTTAATTATCTTGCATACAGGAGTGTTCTGCATTTGTTAAATAGAAATACTGCATCTTCTTTCCCTGGCAATCTAAAGTATAGGCTTCGCCCTTTTCCTCTTCCATTTCGTTTCCTTTATTCTACTGCATTGCTTATTATTATTATATGTCTGTATTCTCTATTACTGAATTGAAGTTGGTATTCACAGTGGTTTGGTGTATGCTCGAGTAGCCTGCTCCAACCTACTGGAATACCAACTAATATGTTTCATGTGTTAGTATAGTGCATTAGACTTTACCCATGTTTTTGTTCATCTGATTCTCTATTCCTAAGCGATTGGTCATTATATGAATTGTTCGGGGAGTCTAACATTTTAGTTACCATTGTTTTGTGCAGTCTAGAATAACCTTAGAAGTACTCTTGAATACTAGCAGCACTATCAACCAAACTCGGGGACAATAGATATATTTGTGTCTCCATGTGTTACTGCTTTCATAGAGCAAAGAGGAAGAGAACCCCTTTTCCTAGAGAACCTGCATGTCTTGGTGTTTGAGTCAGTTACTAAGAGCGTGTATGTTGCAGGGTAGTTCAGTACGGTGAGCAGTGTTGGGTGCAGGTCTACAGCATTGGTGTCTTTTTGGCTATGGCATTTACTTTTTGACAGTGCTGTGTGCTAGGCTATTAGAGCATCTTATTTTCCCCGGCTCCCCTCGTAACACCCGCCGGCTTTAGCATCGCCAACAGCTCCGCATCGCCACTGAGATATTCTATATATATATATATATTTGTTTTGCTTTTTTAGGTAGGTTATCACCCCTGGTAGCCTACTTCTGCATATTTCCCGCTGGTGGCCTATTTCTGCGTACCGGTATTTCATTTTGTTTTCGGTTATTTTTGTTTTCGGTTAGTCTAGGCTATCACCGCTGGTGGCCTATTTCTGCGTACCGGTATTTGGTTTTCAGTTAGACAACTTCTACAACCAAAGCCATGGATCAAAAAACGCCATCCGAGAAGAAGCTGACATAAATCATCCAACGCCAAGAAAAAAACAGAGGCATATATATACATATATATATATACTCTCTCTATATATATACTGTATACAGTTGCTGCAAGCAGTGAAGAGCATGTATGAGGGTGCAAAGGCGGCAGTACGTGTGGAGAATGAGCAGAGCGAGTTCTTTGACCTGAATGTTGGTTTGAAACAGGGGTGTGTGATGTCCCCGTGGTTGTTTACTGTATATATGGATGGAGTCATGAAAGAAATACTATCAAGAGCAGTGGATGTTGGTGTATCGCTGAAAAGGGAGGGGATTGAGTGGAAGCTACCTATACTGCTGTTTGCAGATGATACAGTTCTGATGAGTGATAATGAATGGGAGTTGCAGGGTCTGGTAAATGAGTTTGGAACAGTGTGCGAAAAATTGAATTTTAAGGTAAATACGGGGAAGAGCAAGGTTATGGTCTTCGAAAGGGATGAAGTCACAGAGTGTGAGGTGAAGCTGAATGGTCAGGCTATGGAGATCGTCAACTCTTTTAACCCTCTCCGACATATGACGCGATTTTGAGCCTATTAGGGATACTTTAAAACCTTTGTTACCATCAGGGATATTTAGAAACCTTTAGTTTAGTTACTTCAACCTCTGCAGTTGTCTTTGAGTTAGCTATGGGCCGAAAACTAATTTTGGAGAGGTAATTTTAAGAGTGAGAGAACTATATCTTATTGCTAATCTGGCAACCTCTGCTTCATATGAGTCTGAAAGGGTTAAGTATCTGGCCAGTGTGTTGAGTAAAGATGGGACTATGGATGAAGAAGTGCGGGAGAGGGTACAACAGGGGAAGAGGGTTGTAGGAACGCTGAAAGCCGTAACAAGAAATAGGGTGGTCAGTGTGGAAGTGAAGAAGTCCTTGCCTGACAGTGTGGTAATCCCGACACTGACTTACGGAAGTGAAGCATGGACGTTGGTTGAGAGACTCAGACCAAGAGTGAGAGCAGTAGAAATGAATTACTTAACCCTCTCCGCATTATGGCGCAATTTTGAGCCTACTAGGGATACTTTAAAGCCTTTGTTACCATCAGGGGTATTTAGAAACATCTAGTTTAGTTACTTCAACCTCTGTAGATGTCTTTGAGTTAGCTGTGGGCAGAATACTAATTTTGGAGAGGTAATTATAAGAGTGAGAGAACTCTATTTCTTATCGCTAATCTGGCAATCTCTGCATCATTTGAGTCTGAAGGGGTTAAGAAGTGCGTGCGGAGTTACATGGAGGGATAGGCAGACTAATGAAGTAAGAAGGAGGTGTGGTGTGGAGGTAGATGTGCTGGAAAGTGTGAAAAGGAACAACTTGAGATGGTTCGGCCATATGGAACGTATGGAAAGCGAGAGAATGACTAAGAGGGTGTATGAAAGCGAGATGGAGGGACAGAGAGGGAGAGGTAGACCGAATGAGAGGTGGAAGGATGGAGTGAGGAAGTATATGAACGAAGGCGGTGCTGGTTGGGGGGAGGGGCGTCGACTGACTGGGGACAGAGGTGCATGGGGGCGGTTCGTTCGTGGCCACCCCCCCTTCGGGGATCACGGCGTCAGGCAATAGATAGATAGATAGATACAGTATATATATATATATATATATATATATAGTTTTGGTTCATTCTCATAAAAGCATATAGGCTACGCACATACACTCCATCAATCACTAAATCAGAAACACAAATAGTGACTGAAAATCAGCATCTTATAATAACACAATTGTCGACAAATCCAAATTAGTCCTTGTATAGTCAAACGTCAATTTTTTATGGAGTTATGCTGCCAGAGTGACCTAGTACCTTTGGTGGGTCATATCTATATATAACAAGGTTCAGCTAAATATCTCAACAAATACAGCAAAAACAACTGAAGTTATCTTATTAACCCTTAAACATAGGGGCCCGACTTAAGTCCGATTCGAGAAAATTGGACTAAATGGCAGGGCCCGACTAAAGTCTGTGGGCGTATTCCCGCCCTAATTTAGGTGGAAAGCGAAAAGCGAAAGGCGGTGTACTACAAGGTCCCACCCACACATCCCCACTGCGTGACCATGATTCAGTAACCCTCAAGCAGCCGTAATGGAAGGTCAAGATTTGCCCGTGTCCGATTCGGTGGCCGCCACCCCTAGTGCGTCGCGCCATCCTACTCATCACGCCCGGCTCACCGCCCAGGAACTAGATATTATGCTGAACTCTTCAGAACTTTCTAATAGGCTGTTGAATGAAACCATGGAAGGTTTTGATAGTGTGGATGACTCGGAAGACGAAAATATGCCGATCATAGGCTTTCACCCCAAGCATAATTTGCGTGTCGCAAATGTTGTGGTTGATGTTGCACAGACCGTTGAGCAAAATGGAGACGTTCCTGACGAAGAACATAGTGGTATGGGTGTTGGTAAGTACAATTTACATTTTAAAATTGCTTGAAAGTTTGATTGCAAGCATTTTATCACCTTACGAGCGGGTGGTGGAGTATATTTCACTATGCCGCCCAGCACTTTTTGTTTGACCATAAATGGGGTTGTTTCCGTGCTCTTTTCATGCATAAACATTACCCAGAGCGTAATACAAGTATGTATCCCTGAAAGGGCGTAAATTGAGCTTTCCAATGACACCCAAACCATCCTTCTACGATCACTGGTTGTCTTACAACGATCGTGCAACTGAAGGGCAAAATTGCTAAAATACGGTAATTTCTTTATATAATTACGTATGTAGCGAGGGAGTGAGGGTGGATGTAAGTGGAGTACAGCTCAGTTGGTCCACGGCGGCTGTGGCGAGCGGTCATGAGAAGATTGGTCTACAATATACCTTTTTATAATTGCATGTGACCTTGTAATTGCTTGAAAGTTTGATTGCAATCATTTTATAGCGTATTATTTGCAGGCGTTCGGTAAATTTCTTACGATAATACAAACAACGAAAGATTGAATATTTGTGCTTGGCATTATATGATTGTGGGGAACATAGCCTATGTACCGTATATATTATTTTATCATATATATATTACATAATTATGTAAAATAGTTATATTATCACGACACTCTCTCTCTCTCTCTCTCTCTCTGTCTCTTCCTCTCTGGGTCTACCTATACATTTATAATTGCATGTGACCTAGAAATTGCTTGAGAGTTTGATTGCAAGCATTTTATAGCGTATTATTAGCAGGCGTTCGGTAAATTTCTCACGATAAGCAGGGTGTACGGTACATTTCTCACGATAATACAAGCAACAACGAAGCTTGGCGAAGATTGTGGTCTACAATATACCTTTTTATAATTGCATGTGACCTTGTAATTGCTTGAAAGTTTGATTGCAAGCGGTACATTTCTCACGATAGAGAGATAGATAGAGAGAGACAGAGCGCGCGAGAGAGGGAAAGCGAGCGAGCCAGAGAGAGAGAGAGAGACAGACAGACAGACAGGAGGAGTAAGAGAGAGAGAAAGAAAGAGAGAGAGAATACAGAGAATACAGAAATAAGGAGAAATAAGAGAAAAATAAGACCGATTACCGAAGGAATAGTAGACGCGCGGTAGGCCGAAGTCAGGACAAAGCGAACGCATCCGAACGCGCCTGGGAAATAGACCAAAAATTACCTCCTCTTCCCACCCTCCACACTCGCTCATAACATCCATAATAGACTTATATGGGGAGACGAAGAGTTGCTCTTTCCAAAAATGACCGTTTCGTTCGCATTGGAGCCATAGTAACAGCGCTAGGGCGAGTGAAAGTGAGCAAATATTTCGGGATTATGCCCGCTGGGCGGCACGGTGTAAAATACCTTACCACCCGCTAAATAAGGGTTAACATATCAACTCTAATGTTCCATAGACAAAAACAAAAACAACAGCAATCACTAGTTCAATCACTCATTATATTTCGCCTTTGACACTTGACAAGAACAAATCACCATTGTAAAATATGTGTACGATTAAAATTATGACCCGCTTTATATGGAGTGGTTCATATACAAGTATAATGATATAGTGTTGGTATGAGTGGTATTAGGTTTCGTTGGGTTAGATTACATTAACTAGTAGTGCATAGGTCAGATTAGATTTTGTTTTATTATTATTGATCAGCAGCGTTAGGTTAGGCTTGATTAAATTAATGAGATTGAATAAGGTTAAGTTGGTTTAGGTTATGATATAATAGATTGGGAGGGTGAAAATATAATCAGAGATAAGCGAAAATAGTAAACGACCCGTTGCGAGGCTAGTAGGAGTAGGAGAGGATATGGTAGCTGTAGTAGACCAGAATAGAGGAGTCAAGAGAGGGGTGAGAGAAATGGGAGAAGGGGGTGAGAGAAAATGGAGGAGAGGGGTGGGGGGTTGGAGAGGGATTGCTTGTGTATTGACGAGAGCAAGCGAGGGGAGAGGAAAGGAGAGGCGAGAGGGCGAAATTGTGTTGTATAGGTGAGGCAGGATAGACGTGGGAGAGATAGGTTGAGTTTAAAATGGCGTGAAAGGAAAAGATGGAAATAAATGGATATTTTACGAGAGAGAGAGAGAGAGAGTGTGTGAGCGTTAATAAAGTTGACTAATTGATTATTGCAACAGGAAGTGAGGAAGGATTGTGAGAGTCTGGACCACATTGAGCCACCGGCCCATCGACCATTGCCACCATCCACCAACCTAGGTCGGCCGAGCTCAGTGTATTTTGGAACGCCAGAGGGAGAGGAGTGTGGCCGCCTCAGCTATCAGTGCGCGTGACTCGAGTGTGCTGTAACACACCTCCAATATCCGATTTTATTGAAAGGTCTTGGAGGATGTTTCTTAAGTGTTGATCTTTTGAAAACAAATTCATGAGTGAGTGTGCGTTAAAGATAATAACCCCTTTGATTTAGTTAATTGGTGTTTTGCATATTTCGAAAATAATGTAATTGATAATACTTAATTAAAACAGAAAAGTACATGTGTTGGAGTTTGTGTTTAAATTCTAAATAGTGTCATTCACATAGTGAACCTGAACTCTGTAGTTAACACATTGGATTTTGTTTTACCTAATATACTGGAAGTGGCGAATATTTATATCCAAGGAATGTTGTGAGAAAAATACTTTTAGTATTAAATTCATAAATAAGTCCTTTGATATGTGGCCTGGCCAATCATTGAAAACAAACAAGTACCGGTGTTTTAATTACCGGTTGTTAATTTAATTACAAATGTATGTGGTACGATTTCTGGCCAATTATTAAGAACAACAGTACCAAATCAAAGTTCAGTCAACCAGTCAGTCAGTCAGTAACCAGCCCTTACTCCTACAAGGGTCAGCACAAATCTCGAGAAAAAAACAGAGGTGACAAGAGAAGAACACATAACAGTTCGCCCACAAAAAGCAAGCACACAAGCATTCAGAAGCACCAATCACTCACCAGCCCAAACAAAAGTTAAAGTAGGACATTGGTAATTTATATACTTTGAAAACCTACTAGTCACAGGCTACTAAATAAAACCTCTGTCCTGAATCAAAACATCAAAATGGAAATATATAACAGAGAAGTAACAAATATGCGATGATAAAGAGTGTAATATTGATGTCTATTTTAATAGAATAATTAAAATGTTGATACCCATAATGGATAAGTCGGCTGTTTCCATTACTATCAATATAACTACCGTAAGGTCTGTACGGGTTTATCCTCGCGGGACTGTACCCCTGGTCCTGTGGTTCCTCAGTATCACTACAGGTGAGAACCAAGTTATTCTTCATTTGTGTTCTATTATTTTATATATATATATATATATACTGTATATATATATATATTTTGTTTGGTTTTCGTCAGACAAATTTTACGGACATTGTGATCGTCTCATTCTGTCTGTAAACAGTAACATAGGTTAATTGCTCAAAAACTAATCGGCGAACTTACATGAATCTTGTCATTAATTTGGTACCAGAGTAGAAAAATTACTTTTTATGAGATGTGCTAACTAAATGTCTCAACCCCCCCCCCCCCCCTCAAAAAACAAAAACAAAATATATATATATATATATATATATATATATATATATATATATATATATATATATATATATATATAAGTGACCCTCCCGAACAGTTTAACCATGATTTATTTTAGACCAAGTCCCTTGATACTCATACACACATTATTGTGATGATAACTGATCTGTAACCTGGGATGTGTGGTGGTTACGTGATGATAATAATAATTTAGGAATCCAATAAGAAAATGCTAATAGATGTATTGGATATTTATTAAACAACACATTACAGTTGTAATATAGAATAACTCGTTGGATATATATAATATGGTTATAAACTTAGCAGGAGTCAATGTTGAGCAAAGGAGTGTACATAGCCTAACTATATATATATGAAGGGGTGTGGAGTTCTAGGGAGAACAAATGAGTTCCAGGATGTCAAGTAACAAATATTAGTGTTTAGTGAACAGTGTGGAGTATAGGGTTAACTTATAGTGAATGTCAAGGGGTTAACATGGGTTGCAATAAGAAGGAAGGAGAGAGCCTAGTATGTGGCTCTTCTCTTTAAGAGTGATAAAGGTGTTCTACTTGATTGGGGAGACTTACCTCATTAAATAAGCAGCTATCACGTGTCATCTTGAGTTAGTCTAAACAGAATTAAATAAGCAGCTATCACGTGTCATCTTGAGTTAGTCTAAACAGAATTAAATAAGCAGCTATCACGTGTCATCTTGAGTTAGTCTAAACAGAATTAAATAAGCAGCTATCACGTGTCATCTTGAGTTAGTCTAAACAGAATTAAATAAGCAGCTATCACGTGTCATCTTGAGTTAGTCTAAAACAGAATTAAATAAGCAGCTATCACGTGTCCATCTTGAGTTAGTCTAAACAGAATTAAATAAGCAGCTATCACGTGTCATCTTGAGTTAGTCTAAACAGAATTAAATAAGCAGCTATCACGTGGCATCTTGAGTTAGTCTAAACAGAATTAAATAAGCAGCTATCACGTGTCATCTTGAGTTAGTCTAAACAGAATTAAATAAGCAGCTATCACGTGTCATCTTGAGTTAGTCTAAACAGAATTAAATAAGCAGCTATCATGTGTCATCTTGAGTTAGTCTAAACAGAATTAAATAAGCAGCTATCACGTGTCATCTTGAGTTAGTCTAAACAGAATTAAATAAGCAGCTATCACGTGTCATCTTGAGTTAGTCTAAACAGAATTAAATAAGCAGCTATCACGTGTCATCTTGAGTTAGTCTAAACAGAATTAAATAAGCAGCTATCACGTGTCATCTTGAGTTAGTCTAAACAGAATTAAATAAGCAGCTATCACGTGTCATCTTGAGTTAGTCTAAACAGAATTAAATAAGCAGCTATCACGTGTCATCTTGAGTTAGTCTAAACAGAATTAAATAAGCAGCTATCACGTGTCATCTTGAGTTAGTCTAAACAGAATTAAATAAGCAGCTATCACGTGTCATCTTGAGTTAGTCTAAACAGAATTAAATAAGCAGCTATCACGTGTCATCTTGAGTTAGTCTAAACAGAATTAAATAAGCAGCTATCACGTGTCATCTTGAGTTAGTCTAAACAGAATTAAATAAGCAGCTATCACGTGTCATCTTGAGTTAGTCTAAACAGAATTAAATAAGCAGCTATCACGTGTCATCTTGAGTTAGTCTAAACAGAATTAAATAAGCAGCTATCACGTGTCATCTTGAGTTAGTCTAAACAGAATTAAATAAGCAGCTATCACGTGTCATCTTGAGTTAGTCTAAACAGAATTAAATAAGCAGCTATCACGTGTCATCTTGAGTTAGTCTAAACAGAATTAAATAAGCAGCTATCACGTGTCATCTTGAGTTAGTCTAAACAGAATTAAATAAGCAGCTATCACGTGTCATCTTGAGTTAGTCTAAACAGAATTAAATAAGCAGCTATCACGTGTCATCTTGAGTTAGTCTAAACAGAATTAAATAAGCAGCTATCACGTGTCATCTTGAGTTAGTCTAAACAGAATTTTGGTGAAGAAAGCAGGGTTTTTCGTCATTGCTGCTTTGCATACTCTTAAGTTATTTCATTAGTAAGCAAGAGTAAGCACTCTAGCGACCCGAATCCACTGTCTCAAGAATGCCAACTAAACTGTCTCGCAGGTGCGTGTGTACACAGGATGTTATGATTAGCATGTTTAGAGACTGGATTGCAAAGTGTACATTTTAGAAGTGCTTATAATTTATAGGTTGGTGTTTAAGGTTGTTTATGAGTGAGGTAATGCGAGTGTCTTTTAATGGGTGTTTAAGTGTACTTATAGATTATTATAATGAATAATTGGAGTATTTAAGATATTGTGGATATATATATAATAGATAATGGCAGGGTGTCAAACGACGCTGTTTTTTTGAGTGATAACGCAATGAACTTTTTGTATAATGATAACAGAAACTCCCCCCCCCCCCCCCAACAAAAAAACAGTAGGCCAGGCTAAATTGACACAATTTTGGTCTCCATATTTTCCATCTTTATTGTTTTTTTATTGCAGGAAATACTGTTTTATCCTAGACACCTAAATTCTAAAAAAAAAAATCTGGGGGGGCATGCCCCCGGACCCCCCTAGAGCTCGCGCCTTCGCCGCGCTATAATGATAACAAAATAATAAACCATAATGATAACACAATTCATATTTTGTGGATTGACACCCTGGATAATGGATGAAGGAGTAACTATATTATGTAAATATATTGTGTTACAGATCCCAACTGGGGGCTTTGGGCTTCACCCCTAAAATTCAACATGCCATTATATATATATATATATATATATATATATATATATATATATATATATATATATTAATATTATAATTACTGAACAACTAACACACAAACGAAATTTCACCTGGCCAATCGTAAGTTATATACGCACGTTTATGCTTACACACACACACACACACACACACACACACACAGTCATTGAGACGTGTACACAACACACTTCATAAATACAGTGTAGTTAGGAAGTGTGTTGTGTACACATGTATTTAATACAGGGACACACCTGAGAACTCTTCACTCACACACGGACTCACGTACACATGCATACATACTTTATGTACAGTACTTTTAGTCTGCATGCATGTCACACATATTTCTGGCATATTCTCGTAAACTATTATAGGCTACACGCATACACTCCATCAATCACTAAGTCAGAAACTCAAATAGTGACCAAAAATCAGCATATTATAACAACACAATTGGCGTCAAATCCAAATTAGTTCATGTACACTCGGTCAAAGAAGTATCTGCACCCCTACGCTGGTCATCTGGTGTGTACAGGTTGATAGGGTTGGCACCTCTGCCTGCAACTATATCCATGTGTCAGAGACGATCTCTGACACATGGATATAGTTGCAGGCAAAGGTGCCAACCCTACCGAGCTGTACACACAAGATGATCAACGTAGGGGTGCAGATACTTCTTTGACCGAGTGAACAATCAAATGTCGATGTATAGGGTTTTATATGATATTTTGGTACTGGAGTGACCTAGTACATTCACCTGTACTAAAAGTAGCTCAGGGTGAGGGCCTTCCTTCCCCTCCTACACCCTGGACAGGTGGAAGGTTGGAGTCGGATCCAAGTCTACCCCACCTTCCACCCCCAAACTATCCCCAACTCCTCCACCTTCCTTTTCTGGCTGATAGTTAGTGATTGACAACGCATGTTCTCATGTCTTGTAAATTATAGCTAAACATTCATTGCACACTCTTACAATAGCCAACATTTAAAATGTATTAGGAATTTAATATATGTAATTGTATTCTCCAAAATGAGTCTATACATACGTGAGTTACACACATTTCGGGTGTAGGGTCTCTCTCTCTCTCTCTCTCTCTCTCTCTCTCTCTCTCTCTCTCTCTCTCTCTCTCTCTCTCTCTCTCTCTCTCTCTCTCTCTCTCTCTCTCTCTCTCTCTCTCTCTCTCTCTCTTTTAACACGTATAGGCCTACTACGAGTTGAGGTCATAGAAGTTTTTAAAATGTGTAATGTGGATTGTAGCAAAATATTTAGCTTCAATATGAATACTTCACACAACCATGGTTGAAAGGTAAAATTGAAATTTGTCAGCACTAGTATTTGTGAACACTTGTTCACATATAAGAACTGTTCTACCTGGAACAATAGTCCCTCAGAAACTGTAATTAAATCCTCATTAGAACAGTTCAAGACAATAGTAGATATAAATTGTCACACTCTGTAATGAGTGTAGTGCACTAAACAATGTTTGTCCTTATACTTTGAGTATCTCTCCAGTATGGACTGCAAGGTCTTTTCGAGACACTCTACCTTGTAACTCCTTGCAACAATTACTCTCACTGTCTCTCATAACCAACACTTTCTACGACCCAGATTGAACAGGTTTGAATGGGGCCATACATCCCTTAATTTGTGTGTGTGATAAATGTTGCCTGCATTCCATACACATAGAGGAGAAATGATGGTAGAACTGTCTATTAAACCTTAATGTTTATTTGAGGGCTTGTAAAGATGAGACGCTGGGATCACAAACAGAGAAGGGGGAAGTGAGAAGGCGAGCACTGCTAATCAGGGGCTCGATATTCAAACCTTACTATAAGTTAACATCGACTTTGATTGTAATTGACATCGAGTTCTACAATTGACTTATTGAAAAATTAGTGTATAGGTCACATCAAATTAAACATAGACCGTTTATAGTATGTAATATGGTATTGCATAAATGGTACAATCAAAATAACATAAACACAACAATCAGTAACAGTCGCATCACTATTCCAGCCAATATTTGCCTTTCGTCCTTTCATTATTTCTTAAAAAGACCCGACTGCCGCAAATGATTTGAGAACCTAGGATTAGATGGTAGAGGGCACGTTGACGTCTATGCCAATGATAGTGAAATGTTATCCTTATCTTACCTGGTGGGGCCACCCGATCCGGCGTCCAGCCAAAATTCTGACTGTAGGGAGGGGTGTGGCCCAAAACAAGAGTCGGGTACGCCAGTCAAACGTGCAAATTAACAGACCAAAAGAAAAATAACAGTAATGGTTGACTGATTTAGTGTACCTTACACAAGAGTTATTTTAAGGGGAGGTTTTTAGTTTGTTTTCTACTCCTCCAGCAATCTTAAAATTTCACCCTCTTTCAAGATAAATTTGTACATTTTTCGGTAGAAAAACGTCCCGGCTGAAAGCCGGTTCCTCTTAAATTACAGGCTCGCTATCGCTCGCCAGGATAAAATCGACACCTAAATGGCACGAAAGGTTTTAAAATTGACAGAAATTGGTTGAAAGTTCTTAAAATAGTCAAAATAATGGGGCAAACGTCTTAAAATTAGAACAACAATGGAGCTAAACATGAGGGAGAAAGGAGTCAAGAAAAAAATCCCTCCAGTGGATATCTCCCCTTAAAAGGAAGTTCATGAGTTCATATAATAAAATACTAGACACTGTATGAGATTGGATTTAATTACGGTGTCATCAGATTTCAATCACAGTAAACCTTGATCGTAGAGAGAGAGAGAGAGAGAGAGAGAGAGAGAGAGACCCGTACAGCCGAAATTGGTGTAACTCACGTTGCATGTATAGAGACTCATAGACTCATTTTGGATAATACAAATACATACGGTATTACTGGTATATTAAATTCCTAATACATATGGTATTACTGGTATATTAAATTCCTAATACATACGGTATTACTGGTATATTAAATTCCTAATACATACGGTATTACCGGTATATTAAATTCCTAATACATACGGTATTACCGGTATATTAAATTCCTAATACATACGGTATTACCGGTATATTAAATTCCTAATACATACGGTATTACCGGTATATTAAATACATACGGTATTACCGGTATATTAAATACATACGGTATTACCGGTATATTAAATACATACGGTATTACCGGTATATTAAATACATACGGTATTACCGGTATATTAAATCCCTAATACATTTAAAATGTTGGCCATTGTAAGAGTGTGCAATGATGGTTTAGCTATAATTTACAAGACATAAGAACATACGTTGCTAATCACTAACTAGCAGCCAGAGGAGGAAGGTGGGGGAGTTGGGGATAGTTTTGAGGTGGAGAGTGGGGTAGACTTGGACACAACTCCCCCCTTCCACCTGCCCAGGGTGAAGGAGAGGAAGGAAGGTCTCACCCCTGAGCAGCTTTTAGCACGCTTGAGTGTACCTTGGGTGGGTCATATATATATATATATATATATATATATATATATATATATATATAACAAGATTCAGCTCAATATCTCAACGAGTACAGAGAAAAAATAATAATTAAGTCGTCATATTCACATCTCACCTCTGATGCTTCCATAGAAGAAAACAGCAACAACAACAATTACACATTCAATTACTCATTAGATTTCGCCTTCGACACTTGACAAGAACAAATCACAATTGTAAAATATTAGTACCGGTACGATTAAAATTATGACCTCCGCTTTATATGGAGTGGTTTAGATACACATATATGATATAGTATTGGTATGAGTGGTTATAGGCTAGGTTGGGTTAGATTACATTAACTAGCAGTGTATAGGTTATATTAAATTGGGTATTTTTGTATTATTGAGTAGCAGTGTTAGGTTAGGATTGATTAATGAGGTTGAATAACGTTAAGTTGGTTTAGGTTAGGACCGTTAGGATATAATAGGTTGGGAGGGTGACAAAATAATCGGAGATGAGAAGCGAAAATAATATTTTGACCCGTTGCGAGGCTAGTGGGAGGTAGGGGTGAAAAGGGGATATGGTAGCTGTAGTAGGCCAGAATAGAGGAGTGAGGAGAGGATGAGAGAAATAGGAGGAGGGGGTGGGAGAAAAAGGAGGAAAGGGGGGGGGGCGGGAGTAAGAAGGAGAAAGAGGAGGAGGGGTCGTAGAAAAAGTGGGGTGCAGTGGTGGTTGGGTGGGTGAATAGGGATTGCTGTGTATGGGCAAGAGTAAGCGCAGGGAGTGAGAAGGAGGGGAGAGGGGGGGATATTGTGTAGTGCATAAGTGAGGAAGGGGCGGAGGTGGGAGAGATAGTTTACGTTACATATTACGTGAGAGGAAGAGATGGAAATAAAAGGATACTTTACGAGAGAGAGCATTAATACAGTTGACAAATTGATTAATGAAACAGAAAGTAAGGAAGGATTGTGAGAGTCTGGACCATTTTGAGCCACCGACCAACCTACTGTAGGTCAGGCCGGTCGGTCCAGAGCCAGCGCCAGCCGAGCTCAGTGTGCTTTGTTAAGCCAGTGAGAGAGGGGTGTCGCCGCCTCAGTTATCAGTGCGCGTGACTCCAGTGTACTTTGACATACCTCCAATATCCGATTTTATTGAAAAGTCTTGCAGGATTTGTCATAAGTGTTGATCTTTTGAAAAATATTTGTGAGCGAGTGTTCATTAAGGATAATAACACCCCCTTAGCTTAGGTCATTGGTGTTTTGATAACTTTGATAATAATGTAATTGTTAATATTTACATAAAACTAAAAAGTACTGTGTTGGAGTTTGTTGTTAATATATTAAAAGTGTTAGTCACATAGTGAACCTGAACTCTATAATTAACACATTGGATTTTGTTTTGCCGATAGGTTAAATCCAAGGAATATTGAGAGAACAAATATTTTTAGTTTTTAATTCATAAACAAGACCATTGATATGTTGACTGGCTAATCAATAAATACAAACAGTGATGCTAAGCAAGTGCCGGTATTTTATCTACGGACTGTAACTGAATTAACTAACCTATACGGTACCAGTACGTGTTTTGGCCAATAATTAAATACAACAATGTGAAACTAAAGTTAAAGTAGAAAAGTGGCAAATTATAAACCCTAAAAACCTCAACAAGCAGAGGCTACCGTACTAAATAAATCCTCGGGGTTGAATTAATACATCAAAATGGAAATACATATGAGAGATGGTAACACATACCGGTACTAGTATGTAATGGTAACGATAGTAAAGACTGTAATGATGATGATGAATGCTGTAATAGAATAACAAAGTGATGATACCCATAATGGATAAGTCAGCCGTTTCCATTACCACCATTATTAGGCCTACCACCGCAAGGTCTGTACGGCTTGTTCCTCGCAGGACTGGATCACTGGTCCCATGGTTCCTTAGCATCGCTACAGGTGAGACGGAAATCTTATTATCTCCGCCTGACGAATTTTGTGAAAGATTTTGTAATCGTCTCTGGCTGTCTGTTATAAATATAATTTCTAAAAATGAATGGATGGATTGACATTAAACTAAGTTATAACCTGCATTTGCTACGATAATAAAAATGCCGGTATTAACTTTTGGATAAAATCCGTAACTTCATCACTTTCCCCCTCTCAATAACCCCCCCCCCCCTCTAAAAATAATACAAATAAATAAAACATATTTTGTTTATATAAAACATATAATAAATGTACCGTATATATGTATATATATATATATATATATATATATATATATATAAATTAAGTAAATATATTGATAAATAGAGTAAGTATGGGGAAAAGGCTCTCACCCTTATTGTTCAGGGTTTTCTTCCAGATAATGAGAAATTAGTGTTTTCATGGTCTTAGTTATGGTTCCAGCGTGGAAAATCATCATCTATGTTGCCAGCAGGGGAGTAAATGTCGATTATTGGCCTAATCCATATAATAATGAACACGTTTGTAAGCAGTGAGGACGTCAGAGGGAGCTCTGGGAGTGATGGGACTGCGTTTCTTCCAGTAATATTGGGTTTTATAATCTATCTATATATCTATTGCCGGACGCCTTACTCCCCCTCACCCCCCATGGCTTATTGAAATCATCATCTGTGTTGCCAGCAGGGGACAAATATCTATTATACTCCTCAATATAGCTGTTTGTAAACAGCGAGGACATCCGAGGGAGCTCTGAGAGTGATTTGACTTGATGATATTTTTTCCAGTAGTATTGGGTGTTTTAAATGTGATTAAAATTATTATTCTCCCACAGTGGATTATATATGAGTACAGTATATGGAACCTCTCTGGGAGATCTGGGACCTGGGACCTGGGATTCTTTTTGCTGGAGAACCCAAATTGGTCGGGGTATCTGGGTCTTCTCTTGGACGACCATTGTTTATCTATATATACACAGTATAGGCCTTTGTTTTCTATTGTCCCTGTTCGGGCTCTGTCTCTGTCTGCTGGTAGGCTATGTGTGTGTGTGTATGTGTGTGTGTGTGTGTGTGTGTGAGAGAGAGAGAGAGAGAGATGAATAGATGATAGATAGATAAAGAGATAGAGAGAGAGGTAAGGGTGGTAATTACCGTATACTACACTATAATATAGTACGGTATATGTTTCTCATGTAATTACCGTATACTACACTATAATATAGTACGGTATATGTTTCTCATGTAATTACCGTATACTACACTATAATATAGTACGGTATATGTTTCTCATGTAATTACCGTATACTACACTATAATATAGTACGGTATATGTTTCTCATGTAATTACCGTATACTACACTATAATATAGTACGGTATATGTTTCTCATGTAATTACCGTATACTACACTATAATATAGCACGGTATATGTTTCTCATGTAATTACCGTATACTACACTATAATATAGCACGGTATATGTTTCTCATGTAATTACCGTATACTACACTATAATATAGTACGGTATATGTTTCTCATGTAATTACCGTATACTACACTATAATATAGCACGGTATATGTTTCTCATGTAATTACCGTATACTACACTATAATATAGTACGGTATATGTTTCTCATGTAATTACCGTATACTACACTATAATATAGCACGGTATATGTTTCTCATGTAATACCGTATACTACACTATAATATAGTACGGTATATGTTTCTCATGTAATTACCGTATACTACACTATAATATAGCACGGTATATGTTTCTCATGTAATTACCGTATACTACACTATAATATAGTACGGTATATGTTTCTCATGTAATTACCGTATACTACACTATAATATAGTACGGTATATGTTTCTCATGTAATTACCGTATACTACACTATAATATAGCACGGTATATGTTTCTCATGTAATCCAATAAGCCTACTGAAGTTAATAAGTGCTTGTATGACACACACGATTCATAATAGTACTTCAAGCTTACCCTTTCAGTACAATAGAGGCATTTTATGTTGTTTTCTGGGTTATCAATTGATGATTTCATTCAGCTTAAAAATTAACTGTTAATCGTAAAGGATTGAACGTAATCACATTTTAACAATTATACTCTCACAGCTTCTCCCTAACCTAAGCCGAATATAATCAAGTACGATACCTTTCTTTAATACTAGCCATAATAATGTAAAACTTGTAAAATAAACAAACCAAACAGGAACAGCACAAAACAATGAATACAAAACTTATCAAAATCACTATGTGGAAATAATGATTTAGCAACATAACGGAACACAAAACCACCACATAGAATGTACATTTATAGTACGGTACGGTACGATAGAACTAACATAAGAATATCACAAAGGCAAGCAATGGGGAAAAACAAAAACAACAACAGCAGCAGCAAACTGGCGATATCGTACGGACAACCAAGTCCTTCATAACCTCCCAACCTAAATTAAATGTGGCCTGTTGAATATTCAATCAGAAGGAAATAAAACTTTGGGCATTCGTGACCTGATAAAAGATGATGGTTTTGATATTTGGCGCTAACCGAAACATGGCTAAATGATTGTGATAATGCTCAAATTCAAGAAATGACTCCAATAACGCATACTTTTCTGCATGTTCCAAGAAAACACAGGCGAGGAGGTGGAGTGGGAATTTTTCTTTCAAATGAATTTAAGAAACTTAGGGTGTATGCAACAGAAACTTAGGGTGTATGCAACAGAGGATGGAGAGTTTTCAACATATGCAGGCTGGTTGTGAGATAGGTGGGAAGAAATGTACTTTTATTGTAGTGTATCGACCACCAAATTTGAGTCCCAACTTATTCATTGGAGAATTTATAATGTATTTGGAAACGTTTGACATGGTGAACGCAAATATTTTTATCTGTGGTGGTTTTAACTTTTGGATTGAAGATTTAAGTGCTCGCTATACTATGGAATTTATGGAAATGATGGACTCATTCAATTTAGTCAACGAAGTGGATGTGGTGACATCATTTGGAGAGCATAATATTTGACTTAGTTTTTTGTGATATTGACTATAATCTCGTCCAAGAAGTGTGTGTGGAAGAGATATGTCGTATTTCTCCGGTGCATAGGTTGGTTACTTTTGTAATTCCATTTATGAAGGATTCAAGACAAACTAAAAATATTAAGTTTAGATTAAAAAAAATTGTTTATACCGGAACTTATAATAACCTCAGCGATCCAAAGTCTATCTTTAAAGAGGCATGCAACTTGTGACCATGAATACGGGAAACGTGAGGAATGTGTGATATGTCTTTCTAGGTTATATAAAGGTACTGTCAGGGAAAAGTATAATGAAATGTGCCCTATGCTTGAGAAGGAAATTGTAATGATAGACCATGCGCCGTGGTTTATTGCTGAAATATTAGGAGCAAAAAAAGAAAAGAGAAAGACTATGGCGTAGGTTCCGGACAGATATAGCAAGAAGAGACTATCAAGATGCAAGAAATGAAGAGAATAGACTTATAGTCAAAAGGAAACGTGAATATTATAGACAAAAGACCATGGAGGCGGGAACAAATATTAATAAGTTATAATAATACAGTGCTAGATAACTTGACGAGAAACAAAAAGAAAAATAAGTTGCCAGAGTTTTTTTTAGATATAGTGCTAGCAAATAAATGTTTAGACTTCTTCGACAATAAAATTAGGAATATTGTTTAAATCTTTAGAGCAAGGGGCTTGCAAGGATCGTCTTCAGCCAGTCAAGTTCCAGAGAATAAGTTATCTTGTTTTCGGACAGTCGACCAGAGTGTGGTAAAATCTATTGTACACAGAGTGAAACATACGTACTTTGAAAATTATCCTTTACCTGTGAGTGATATAGTTCATAATAGAAATTTCGATGGAATTCTGGATATATTACTAGATATTGTTAATCGAAGTATTGAAACTAATGTTCTTCCTGAGTCTGAGAAGAGGGCGATTGTGAAGCGTATAGTAAAAGGTAAATTGGATGCTCAGTGCCTTAGTTCTTTTCGACCAGTATCCAACTTGACATTTTTGTCTAAGATAATCGAGAATGTAATATTAGACCAGTTGCTGGATCACCTGCAGAGAGTGCAGTTTTTCCTGACAGTCAGTCTGCCTATAGGAGACTTTACTCCACCGAAACAACTATGTGTTCTGTGGTCAGTGATTTGCTTGTATTGATGGATGAAGGAAAGTGTGGAGTTTTAATCCTGCTTGATTTAAGTGCTACATTTGACACTGTTGTGCATGATTTATTGCTGACGGACTGCAGAAATATTGGTATAGATGGTAATGCATTGAATTACCTGAGAAGTTATCTTGAAGATAGAACATACTGCGTACAAATAGGAAGATCATTCTCCGATATGAAACGTTTAGAAAGGGGCGTCCCCCAGTGAAGTGTACTGGACCAAATTCTGTTTTGCATATATATAATTGAACTATCACTTTTGCTTGAGAAATATGGAGTTAGTTTTAAACTGTTTGCAGACGATACCCAGTTCTACATGACACTGAGGAATGTAGTTAACACTGAAGAAACTTTGAGCAGAATAATGGCGGATGTCAGTAGATGGATGGAGTCCAAGCAGTTGAAACTGAATGAGAATAAAACGATGTTTAATTGTTGGAAGAAAAAACTATCTCAGGAGGCTGGATATTTCTAGACTTCGAATCAACGGTAATGTTATGGAAGTAAGTAACACAGTGAAGGACTTGGGAGTGATGATAGACTGCAATTTATCATTCAAAGGTCAAATTCATCAGGTTTTGAGAATATCTGGATATCATCTGAGGAACATTGCCTTTGTGAGAGAGTATCTCAGTGAAAAAATCACCAAGATGCTCGTTCATAACCATGTTATTAGTAAGTTGGATTATTGCAACTCACTCTACTATGGTCTTCCAAATTAACTACTGAGGAAGTTGCAACTTATTATGAATAGGGTTGCAAGATTAATAAAGGGTCTACCTCGTCGGGAGAGAATAACACCAACTCTGATTGATTTACACTGGTTACCAATTAAGGCAAGAATTGTCTACACATTGTGTGTTATGACATATCAAGCTTTGAAGTTTGGAAAACCAGGATATATAAGGGATCTATTAAAAGATGTCCACATAGATACTGCCATGACATTGAGACACAGTGTGGAGCTGCACAGGCTGGAAGAGCCACAAAGCAATTTTGAATTTGGATTTCGAGCCTTTGAAAAGAGTGCTCCATGGCTCTACAATAAACTGCCTGAGAATGTCAAGAATAGTGACAATTTGGAGATTTTTAAGAAGAGATTGAAGACGCACTTATTCACTGAGTGCTATGACTTCGAAGATAAGACCATAAAGCCTGCATTCAAGTGCTAGAATATGTGAGGGCGACTGCGATGAGCGTCGTGAAAGCGATGGAGCACGGCCGAGAATCATCACTACATGTAACAAGTAACCTGGCCCTCGGTGACAGGACTACAACCCAAACAGGGTTGCCAATAAACTTACTGAACAAAAAGGAAACATAAAATAGAACATCGATCTGTAAATACTGTGGTGGAAGTGCTGCACTCTCACTTGAGAGGGTGGTTTTCAGCAGCTACAGTTATGGGTGTGTTGTTGTGCTTGTGGTGTTAGTTGACTGTTTGTTGCATGTCTTTGTTTATATGCAGTTGTTGTTGATTAGGTATGTTTGTTATGCGTAGGCTATATTTATTTTTGTTGTAGGCTTCTGTGGGTTCATATAATATTGAGGTGGAACTTTGTAGTGTTGTGGGTCTAAGATTTTTAATTTTTTTGGGGCACAAGTTTATTGTTTATCTGCAGTTGTATATACGCCTATAGCTTTTTATGTCCTGTAGGTGATGTGGGTCTGTGTGTTCTCGAAGTGTAAACTGTTAGTGTCTGTGGCCCTGATTGACTCCTTGTTTAATGGGTTTCTTGTTCAAGTAACCTTTGTGAGTTTGTGTTACAGTATATTGTTTAATACTGAGTAAGAGACTAACAAACTCTACTGTATATCACTTACATTATATAAAACTATTAAAGCTAAGGTGCAAGGTACTATTGTTACTTGAATTAGGGTACCGCATTATTGAGTTATTTCTGTTAAATGTGTAGTTTAATTTGCTAAGCAAGAGTAACCAAATGGATTGTGAGTTTACATCCTATATAATATTCGAGACATCGAGCAAATGGGTGTCGAACTGAAGCACTGATACTTTACCGGTAACATACATAATCTATTTATTATAATCCTATCACCAGTATATAATTCACCGGTGGAAGTGCTTGTGTGACTCGGAGTTAGAAAAATTGGCACAATTCTGAACTTTCTAATCTTCTAATACGTGATAGACGGTAGATAGACTTTTGTACAGTTGGTCAAGATTCCAGCTGACCCACCCTCGCTCTGGGGCTCACATAATTAGCTGGAAATACTGGTGTAGTGGTGCAGGGATACCACTTGTCATTAATGTGTTACCTGTGTCTGTCCTGTATATTACTGCAAAATAGACTATTTAATGTTCAATTTCTGAAGACTAAATGCTCCTTCATTAACCCTCCTGGCCCGGGCTAGCTCTCCTAATGACAGTGCGGCGTTTACGGGTTAAGAAGTTTGGAATAAAAAATGCATCGTGATTAAACTTTGGTAATATATCAGTGCTCGACAGAATAGGTCATGGCAATATACAGTATGTGTGTACGGATGCGTATAAGGCATTGCAGAGGTGATTATATTCAGATAATGGAAATAAAGAGAGATACCTTTGCAACCATGCCATACTTTAACATCCCTGCACTTCAGAGTACAAGTGAATATTCCGACTTGTGGACTAGTTTTATCCACTACCTTAAACCAGCTTTGCTTGCTTATAGACTCGGTACCGGTATATAAGCTACCCTTTGATTAAAATGTTCACAAGAAATGGTCAGTCGCTTGTTTATAATACTAACCTACCAGCATTCTGTTATTCATTATTGAAATATATCCACTAAAGATATTCTTTGGATGTCCTATTTTCTTTTTCTTGTATGACACACATTATTTATTGTTTTTTTTTAACTTGATGTGTTAACATATTATTATCATACATATAATTTTGTAAACTTGGGTAACTAAAGTATCGTTGTAAGAATCATCGCTACGGTTAGCAATTGAAGTTTCAATGTTTGCGAGTCTTGATTTGAAATAATTTTCCTATGACCAATATAATGTTTTAGGTTTCGTGATTTGCAGTTCCAAGTCACTTGAAATGACACAAATATAGTTAAAAAATAACATTGAGAACCTCTATGGCAGTATGTTACGAATAGCAAGTGGTCGAGATTTCAGAAACGTTTGAGTTCTTTGTTATTATGCAAAAATATTTGCTTGTTTTAGGCATCTTCATCACTGTAAAACCCTAATGATAAAGTGTGCAGGGTATACTGCACAAAAAAGTTTCTTCTTACCTTGACTCTGAGTGAAAACTAAGTTAGGATTATTGAAAGCTTAAAACTCCTGAACAACTGTAGCCTCCCTCTTCTCCTTTATGCCAACACTTACTTTTTGTGTTTTATTTAGTTGTCAAGAAATTCAAGTGTTCAATAACCTTGGTTTTAATTTTCCAGGAAGTAAATTCTTGTTTAGAGTGACCATGACAACACAAAGAGCGTACATTTATGGAAGCGTCATACTAGACTGAAGTGGCACCTCAGAGAAGTGGGGGAGGGAAACTGAGAACAAAGTGGTCAGACAAATTGGGAGAGAGCAGGGGAGAAGGTTGGAAGGTTGAATAAAGGATCGTTAGGTCCGTGCGAAGCGAAGACCTCTAGGGCTTACGCATATCGTTGTTGTTGTTAGTTCCATGCGAAGCGAGGACCTCTAAAGCTCACACATGTCGTTGTTGTTAGGTTCGCGAACGAAGCGAGGGACCTCTAGAGTATGTCATTGTTGTTGTTGTTGTTGTTGTTGTTAGGGCGATGCTTAATAAAAAGTTTTATTTCTTGGTTAATAGTGAATCAAATTTAGTTATTTTTCACATGCATATACGCTGATCTACCCTCTAGGCCGTAATGGAGCCTTTTCATTTTTATTTCGGCCTTGGCGCCCCTTAAATCCCCACCTGCAGTAGTGCAACGTTTATTAAAACAAAACTTTCTTGGTTATTACCGAATCAAATTTAATTATTTTACAAATGATGCCATGCATACAAATTATCTATCCTCTAGGCCGTAATGGAGCCCTTTGTTTCAATTCCGCCGTAGGCGCCCCCCTAATAGCCACCTTCTGCAGTAATGCGACGCTTATCAAAACATTCTATTTCTTGGTTATTACTGAACCAAATTTAACTCAACGCCTGCGGGCTGTTATATAAAAAAATACGGTCATCACTGCGTCACTTGTCATACGACAATTGCCGAATTGCTGCAGTGAACAAGGACTGGGAGGCAGGTAAACGTGTATAAGCAGCGTGGGACCGTCCCATCCACCGCCCACCGTATCTGGGCCATCACTAGTGGCAGTGGGAGACATCTCCAGCTCCCATTACACACTCGGGAATAGCAAAAATCGCTCAAACTCGCTATTTTTTACCGATATAGCGTCACCTGTGTAATATCGTTGCACGACAACCAGTGGTCGTACAGACATGATTCAGGTGTTATTGGAAAGATCTATTCCTCTGTTTTAAAGGATATATCATTGAAATACGTTCTAGCTCTTGTTCATACATGAAAATGTGCAGGGATTGAAGGTTACTTTTAGTCCAAAACCCCTGTATGGTACATTCTTGACCAAGCAATTGACATATGACAAGTGCCGCAACAAAAGGGTTAATGAACTTACACATGCATATACTCTAATATATCCTCTAGGCCGTAACGGGGCCCTTTAAATGTCCTTCTAGGTGCCCCACTAATCGGCGCCTTCTGTAGTAATGGTGACAAGTGAAATGGCCACCTGTTTGGAAATTGATAAGACATATTTCACAGAACTCCATTTACATAGGCTCTTGCTTATTGTTCAGGCTGTAAGAGGGCACTTAAAAAGTACTTCGCCCTTGACGGTTAACTATAGGGCCCCTTCTACAGGAGTTGATGGAAAATATAATCGGCTGTCATATGGGGTCTTTTCTTTTCCAATTTCATTCACATGCATACTGTATACTGTATTCTGATCTATTCATTGACCATATCGGAGTCCAATCTCCAACTTTAGCCCATGGCGCCTTGCTACTGTTTCCCTTCTATAGGAATGACGTAAAATGAGATCGGATATTTCTATGTGATTAATGAACAACATATATACGGTTTTATGTACTGTATATACAGATCTATCTATCTATATACTCAGGCCCAATCCCCACTTTTTCCTATTTTATATTTTTTTTGGTATTTTTTTTTGTTGGGGGGGGGGGACTCAAGACAGAGCAAGAAGAAGGACAACACAAAACACGACAGCAAACAATGAACACACACAAACAAAATACAAATTCACACACATCTAGGTCATCCAGGAGAAGACCCAGAGACCAGGGTCACCAAGGTCCCTCCAGCACTTCCCAGGCCCCCGACCACCCGGAGGGGTTCCGATCCCGGCAGGCAGACATGCAGCGGAGCCGAAGCCACAAGCCCGTCCACCACTTCCAGGCGCACCCTTCATATTAATCTTCTCCTCGGGCCAGGCGCCTGATAGACTATAATCTAGTCCAACTTGCGCCCGACCCCTTCCCCCAAATGACCACGTGTTCACTCATCTATTCACAAGCATTCTCCGATACTTTCAACTAATAATTGGATAAATATCGGCCATGCTGCCCAACCACAGGCTCTCTTTTACACGAGTAACGGAAAGTGAAAACGGTAATATTTTGGGGATAGTACTCATTTCTACTTGCACATGTACTTAATCTTGCTAAGGCAGCCTCCCAGAAGCTGGTTGTGCCTAACCGCGTCAGGGGGTTCTTTACCTCTGCACAGCTTCTTGCTCCGTACAGGGGCACAGTGCGTCCTTATAATGAGTATTGTTCACACCGCACTCCTAGACAAAGTATAAAGGAATGCCTTTCATATCATTAACTCCCGTCCACTCACAAACTCTCTGTAATCTCTCTCTCTTCGCCTCAATGTTGCATCTTTCTCGCTATTCTATCGCTACTACAATAATCAGTGTTCCTCAGAGCTCTCCCAGTGTATACCACCTCCTCTACGTAGGGTACATGATACCCGTCTTGCAACACAATACTACCCCTACTCTGTGCAGCTCTCGAACCCTAGAGTGAAACGTTACTCTCAGTCTTCCTTCTATTCAACAACAGAGATCTGGAAGTCTCCCAGAATCAGTCTTTCCCTCTTCCTATGACTTAATTTGCTTCAAACTTTGTGTGTCCAGACATTTTGGCTTGAACGTTCCTTGATTTTGACCCTGTCACTATTTCAACTCTGCTGGAGGCACTCGCTACTGGCAGTTCTACAGTGTGTCTACCTCACTCACAAAAAAAAACAAATAAATAAATAAATAACCAAAAAAAATATATATATAATTAATTCTAAGATATAATGGTCGGAGTCCTATTTTCAAATTTTGCCCAGGGCGCCCCGCTGTTGGTCCCCTTCTGCAAAACATGTGATTCAGTGTTTACGAAATACATTACTGTACGTGCAACTGCACATGATTTATTATATCTCCACCAACGAAGTTGAAGGAGGTTATGTTTTTGCCTACATTTGTTTTCTTTTTGTCGGTTTGTTTATTTGTTTGTCTGTCTGTAAACAAGATATAGCCTAACAAAAAGATATTAACAGATTGTCAGGAAATTTGGAGGCCAGATAGGATATGCACCAAGGAAGAAGTCATTACATTGTGGAGGTGATTGGTAGAGCGCATACCTCCGCTACTGTAGACGCCTCACAAAGTTATGAACCAATGTTCACGAAACTTGGTGGGCAGACAGGATATGCACAAAGGGAAAAGTTATTCAATGTAAGAGGCAATCGGTTGGGGCACACGCCTCCGCCAGAGTGACCCTATAATTACCTCCTCCTTGAAGTTGGATGTAGGTTATGTTTTTGCCTCCATTTGTCTGTCTGTAAAAATTATATCTCAAAAGTTATGAACTGATGACAATAAAATATGGTGGGCAGTTAGAATATGCACCAAGGGAGAAGCGATGAAATTTAGGATGCAATCGGTAGAGTGCATACCTCCGCCAGCTTAGGCAGTGGTACGCGCTTTCCAGAGTAGCCCTCATTGTTTCCTCTGCCAATGAAGTCGGACGGAGGTTAGGTTTTTGCCTCCATTTGTCTGATTGTAAAGAAAGATATCTCAAAAGTTATGAACCGAAGAGCATTTGGTGAGTAGATAGGATTTGCTCCAAGTAAGAAGTGATTATATATTGGAGGCAATCAATCGAGCGCATATCTCCGCCGGCGTAGGCGGCTCTCAAAGTTATGAACCGATATTCACAAAATTTGGAGGATATTATTGAACCAAATTTAATGATCTTCCACATGTATATATTCTAATCTATCCTCTAGGCTGTAATGGAGCCTTTTTTTTACATTTGATCCTGTGCGGCGCGTCTCGGAGTTAACACGGCCGAGCGGAGCTATTGTCCAGCTTGAACTTGTTCTTCTTGTTGTTAGTGCGACGCTTATTATAATGTTCAATTTCTTGGATATTACTGAACCAAATATAATTAATTTTCACATGCATATACGCTGATCTATCCTCTAGGGCCTAGGCCATAACAGAGCCCTTTATTTTATAATTTCTGCCTGGGCACCCCTCAAATCTCCACATTCTGCAGTAGAGCGACGTTTATTAAAAATTGCCATTTCTCGGACATTTCTAATTTAATGACCTTACACATGCATATCATTTTCTATCCTCTAGGCCATAACAGAGCCTCTTTGTTTAAATGTCGTCCTGGGCAGGGCACCCTACATAGCCACCTTCTGTAGTAGTGCGACACTTATCAAAATTTGGTATTTCTCTGTTATTACTGAACTAAATTTAATGAACTCACACACGCATATACTCGAATATATCCTCTAAGCCGTAATAGAACCCTTTTTAAAATATCGTTATGCGTGCCCCGCTAGTCGGCGCCTTCTGCAGTAGTGGTGAAAAGTGCAATGGCCATCTGTTTGCTAAGGCATATTAAGAACTCCATATGTATACACTCTTGCTTATTGTTCAGGCTGTAAGAGGGCACTTTTAAAATACTTAGCCCTTGGCGTTTAACTATAGGGCCCCTTCTACAGTGGGTGATGGAAAATTAAATTGTTTGTTTTTTGGGGTTTATGCTTTGCCAATTTCGTTCACATGAAAACTGTATACTGTACTCTGATCTATTCCTTAACCATACAGAGTCCAATCTCCAACATTTAGCCCAGTGCACCTCACTACTGTCTCCCTTCAACAGGAGTGACATATAATGAGATTGGATATTTCTATGGGATTAATGAACCACATCTATAATGTACATACATATACTTACATGTAATAATTGGATCACACATATCGACCATGGTGTCCCAACACAGGCCTCCTTCTACAGAAGAGACGGAAAGTGAAAACGGTTATATTTTGGGGATAGTACTCATTTCTTACTTGCATGCATTCTTGGATGTTGCCACTAGATACCCCGATGCATACCCTATGAAAAATAGAATGGCTAAGACGGTAGTCAGTAACTTGTTGTGGTACTTCTCAAGGTACGGGTACCCGGAGGAGATTCAGTCTGATCAGGGATCTAATTTCACCTCCAACATGTTCAAGCAAACAATGCAACAGCATGGGATACGAGCAGTAGTATCATCAGCGTATCACCCTGAGAGTCAAGGGGTGCTTGAGCGGTGGCATGCTACACTTAAAAGCATGCTCAGGTGTTATTGTGCTGACAACGTTATGGATTGGGATCTTGGATTGCCTTATGTGCTGTTTGCTGCTCGGGAGGTACCTGGTGAGAGCCTGGGATTTAGTCCAAAATAGCTGATTTTTGGACACCGTGTCAGGGGCCCCCTTAACATGCTGAAAGAAATTTGGGAGGGGACTGTGCAGCCTTGTCCATTATTAAAGTATGTGCTTGAAAGCCGTGAGCGCATGCTTAAGAGTCTGGAGATGGCAGGTAGTAATTTGACAGAATCACAAGCTTTGATGAAGGACAGGTATGATCGCAAAGTGAGGCTCCGGAAGTTCACTGTAGGACAAGAGGTATTAATTTTGTTGCCTTTGGTTGGTAACCCCCTCTCTGCGAAGTACACTGGACCTTATAAAATTGTAGAAAAAATGTCAGACTTAGATTACCTTGTTGCCACTCCAGACAGGAGGAAAAAGAACCAGTTATGTCACGTGAACCTTATTAAAGAGTATGTGAGGCGTCCCTCTGAGCCTCTCACTGTCCCTGTGTTGGCTTGTTGCGGCCGTGGTGGAGAAGGAGAGGGGGACAGTCAAGCTTCAGAGGAGGATAGCTGGGATCAACATGTTTCAGCGGATCAGTGGGCGGGGAACTCGAGCCTAAGGGCTGACGAGGCTATAGCTCATTTGCCTGAGCCGCAGTTTGATGCTATCCGTCAGTTGTTCGGTTCATACCCCACTGTATTTGCTGAACACCCAGGCCTCACTACTCAGGCTATGCATGATGTTGACGTGGGGGACCATCTACCCTTTAAGTCAATCCCGTACCGTGTGCCCCCCATAAAACTACCAGCTCTGAGGGATGAGTTGGAGTATAAGCTCGGTAGAGGGTTGATAGAGAAAGGCACAGTTAAGTGGACTTCCCCCGTAACACGGCAGCCTAAGCCAGATGGCAAGGTACGCTTTTGTATTGATTTCCGTAGGTTAAACGGTTTGACTCCAACTAACCCATATCCTCTTCCTCGGGTTGATGATAGTGTTGACAAAATTGGTAATGCTCGTTTTTTGTCTAAAGTAGATTTAGTAAAAGGTTACTGGCAAGTACCTTTGTCCGAGCGTGCTAAAGAGGTATGTGGTTTTGTTGCGGACGGGAGTACCTACCGGTGCAATGTTATGCCTTACGGACTTAAGAATGCACCAGCAACGTTTCAGAACCTGATGAATGAAATTGTAAAGGACATTCCAAATTGCACCGTATATTTGGACGATGTAATCATTTATGATGACGACTTTGAGAGCCATTGTGAGCACCTTGAGACCTTGTTCCGGAAACTTAGTGAAGCAGGTTTGGTAGTAAATTTGGCAAAGTGTGACTTCGTAAAAGCCACTGTGCAGTACCTTGGGTTTGTAGTGGGAAGGGGACAGGTGTGCCCTCCTCAGAACAAGGTGCAGGCTATCAATAAATTTCTGCACCCAACAACCAAGAAGCAGATTATGAGATTCTTGGGTATGATAGGCTACTACAGACGCTTCATAAAAGGTTACTCAACGGTGTTGGCACCTCTCACAGATTTGTTATCTAAGGACAAAAAGTTTTTGTGGGCACCTGAGTGTGAAAAGGCTTTCACTTTGGTGAAACATTTGCTATGTACTCACCCGATACTCAGGGCCCCAGACTTTAACAGGCCTTTTCAGCTGGCAACAGATGCTAGTGGTGTAGGGGCTGGTGCCGTCTTGCTACAGACAGACAATGAAGGTGTGGAACACCCAGTAAGTTTCTTTTCTAAGAAGTTCAATGCTGCACAAAAGAACTATTCTACAATAGAAAAGGAATTACTGGCGATTGTGCTGTCGCTCAGGCACTTCGAGGTGTATGTTCCAGCCTATGGCCCAGTCGTGGTTATTACACTGATCATCACCCTTTGAGATTCCTGAATCAATTTCACAATCGCAATATGAGACTGACCAGGTGGTCTTTGATGTTGCAGGAGTATAACCTGGACATCAGTCATATTGCTGGATGTGACAATGTGATCGCGGATTGTTTATCAAGGGTGGATGATCAGTCGTAGGCTATCACAGGTGTGTGGGTTTGAGTGGAGGAAATTAGGCTGCCCTTATAGTGCAGCCGGGAAAAACATATTAAAATATGAAAATCATATAAAAACTCTTTCTTTTGATATAGGTAATCGTATAAGTTTGTCATAGCCTATAGAGTTTGAGTAGTCCACGAACTATCAAACGGCTGAGCTGCTGTAAGCTCGCTCTGGGAGCATGATATTGTGTCTTTTTGCTATTGTTGGGAGGAGTTATAAAATGTGATTTTTTTTTTTAATAATAAGATGTGTTTTGGTGATAAACTCAGCTTTGTTTTAGTGCCATGCGGTCGCTGGGTGTGAGGGGCTTGATGGGGTTCTGTGTTTGTCAGATTTTAGCTCAGGGTTGAGCAAGTAAAATCTTGGGGGAGGTGTGATGCATGTCCAGTGTGAGCATGCTGTACAGAACGCCTAGTCATGCCCCACTCTTGCTAGGATCGTCAGGGCAGGAACTTTGGCTGTAGTCTATGTAGAGTTTCCTAACTTAGTTCATGTGAGCCGTTGTACTATAAGTATTATGAATATGTATTTTGTTTTCATCGGAGTCAACGAGTTCTATTTTATATCATTAGTTATAAGTATTGTGTGTAAAACTTATTTGTAATGATGGGAAGAGAAACCGCCACAGTTGGGGGTCAGTGGGTGCGCCAGGTGGGAGGTGGGCCTAACTCACTAGCACTCCCCCCCCCCCCCCCTCCTCAGTGCTAGGGGAGCCTTTGTCTATCCCAGAGGAGAGAGAGAAATTACGTAATGGTTGTCAGTGGGCGGTCCTTAGTACTTCATGTTGGGCTCACTAGAGGGCCGGGTATAAAAAGGGAAGTCTAGCCATTTTTCATCAGAACTCTTTAGGCAGAGCGACTTCTCATTTCCCTTGCTAACTATATATATTCTTCTGACTGATGTGAACTTTCTCTACTACCTTACATTCTTATCTCCTCTTTTCCCTGCCTGTTTAACTTCCATGGTCCCGTTGGTGCAGAACTAGTCAGCCAACGTATTATCGCTTGAGTTCTCACAAGATACTTGCCTATTAGATAGCCTATTTTGGAAGGGTTAACTTAGAATAGGATTGATTTATGTTTGTTGCACTTGTATATGCATTTCCCTGTGTGTTATATTATTATTCCTGTTTTCTGCTAGTCTAGGTAATGCTAGACTGGGGTAAGGCTTTTCTGTGTTACGAGTTGTTGTTTGATGCAGTTGTTAAGCTATAAACCTGCATACTCGTTTCGGTTCAGTGAAGCCTAGGTTGTCTTCGCGGCTGACTGTGTTGAGTTAATAATTTACAGTGCGTGAGGGCAAGAGCCTAACCACCCTGTATTTTATTAACAGTTTGTTTTTACATTGTCAAGGAGCCGGGAGAAAACCAGATACAAGGAATCTGGATTTCTCAAAGTGCACTTGTTAGTTTTAATGTAATACTTTAAACAGTTGTGAGGACTTCGCTAGGCTACGAGCCGTTTTTGCTCAGTCACTGCTACCTTTTGCCTACAGTACCCCAGCTAGACTTTACTCGATTAGTAGATACAGAATAGTATTGAAGCTTTCCTTATGTATGATATTGTTTATGCACTATTGATTTCATGTGTTGCAAGCTTGGCTACTTTAGTGATTAGTGGCCCACGAGCACAATCCGAGTAGGCTATTGCCGTTGCATTTGCGGAGTACTTCTTTTTAATGTTTGCCATTTACTATTGCATATTCTTTTAATTATTCTTATGCCAATTTAAACCTTTAATAGTATTTAATTGCCAGTGTTTTTGCTTATTGAATTACTGTTCAAAATCCGATACGTACTTCTTACGAGCATCCGAGAAGCATCTAACTTTTTTCAGAAGATTCCTTGCTCGATGCTTAAGGACTATTAATTAACGTAACGTAATAGTGCCGATCCGAAGTAGAGGGTGGAGGACTTCTTAAGTTCTTAGTCAAGGGTGGATTACTTCGGCTTCGGCCAACACTATTCTTTGGTGTTGTTGTTTCTTACTTCATTGTTTGATTGTTGACCAGACTAGATAATTCCTGTCTCTTTATTAGTCTGTTGTTGAACACTAGTACCGAGTTCTTGTATACCCCGTTATAGCAGATTGAACTCTGGAGGGTATTGGTGTTTTTTGTTCGGCTGGCAGTACTCAGGGGTTGGGATCGTGTGTTTCCGTTGTGGCAGCGAGCCGTATTCGAGTCCTGATTGAGAGCCCTTGTGTACCCGAGTGCCAGTTCGTAACACACATGTACATAATCTTATCTACTTCTTAGACAATGATTGGAGTCCTATTTGTTTTATTATACCCAGGGTGCCCCGCTGTTAGTTCCCTTCAACAGGAGTGACACAAATGTGATCCGATGTTAACCCCTACTGTACCGTCGACGTCTTTTAAAGTTTATTCTAGCTATGTTCAGACGATGTTGTACAGTTTAAGAAGGATCTGTGGTAGTAGAAATGGTTAAGTGAGATAATTCGAAGCCTGTTAATTTTTGCAGGCCATTTTTAAACTGAATAAAAGTGTCTAAATAGCCAGAGTAAAGTGAAAAAGATGTTGCTGGTACAGAAGGGGTTCATGATATACATTACGTGCAATTGCACTATATTTTAATTACCTCCGCCAACAAAGTTGGGATAGGTTATATTTTTGCCTCCATTATTTTGTCTTTTTGTCTGTATATGAGTTTGTCTGTCTGTTAACAACATATAGCCTATCATAAAGCTTTGAAAAGATTGTCACAAAAGCACAACAGTTGGAGGCCAGTTAGGATTTGCACCATGGAGGAAGTCATTTAATTGTGGAGGTGATTGGTAGAGCGCATACCTACACTAGCATAGACGGCTCACAAAGTTATGAACCGATGTTCACGAAATTTGGTGGCCAGATAGGATATGCACCAAGAGAGAAGAAACTCAAATTAGGAGGCGATAAGTAGAGCAAATACCTCCGCCAGCGTAGGCGGAGGTACGCACTTTCCAGATTGCCCCTCTAGTTATCTCCGCCAACGAAGTTAGACGGAAGTTATGTTTTGCCTCCGTTTGTCTGTGACTGTTGTATCATTAAGTGCGTCAGTCAAGTGACGCAATTATTTAATATGGTATATATTCTGGTTGTTAACCGTTATACGTCATATGGGACATAATTAAGAAAATAGGAGGTACAGTTGGCCTTTCGTGTACGGTATTATCAAACACACACACACACAGACACTTCATGTACCTTGAATTTAATTCGCAAATAATTACAGATCTGTTTTGTCTACATAATTTTATTTTCTTGTCTTTGAGTTGTATTGTTTTTCATTTGTCCAAATCTTCATTAATTACTTTAAGATCACCCCTTATACTGTATGTCTGCTATTTATATGTTCATCCCTTTCTTCCTTACATCTATCCTCTTTCTACCTCTTTCCGATATGTTTGCATTCATCCTATTTCTTCCTCTTTTTAAATTACATTTGTATTCTTCTTCCTCTTCAGTCTGCTTACCATGGTCTCCCTACTCCTATTTTCAGCCTTCCCACAATTTTCCTCCGTGATCATAATTGATACTATTGCATATGGCAAATAAATGTCACGTATCCATATTCTGGTGCATAAATTACATAGCGAAGAGAGAGAGAGAGAGAGAGAGAGATTTGTTAAATCATCACAGGAAAATGTTTTTAAATATTTAGCAAATTAAATACTGAAGGGTAGCGAGAAATTCTTGACACAAGACAAAATATATAAATGGATGGGAGCAGTTATTAAAGAGGGATAGAACACGGTCTAGATAAAATATAATATTAACGCAGACAGAATTACAAGAGCAATTGGCAACACGAAATAGGTTTGGACACAAAAGACAAAACATAGGATACTAAGTTATTAGAAAGTATTAGTGTAAATAAATAAATGTACGATATATTATATTAATAACACAGGATGTAAAGCTATTGATGGCAATTATATCAGGTAACTTAAGCTTAGGTAGATGTTGGAATCACTAGCAATCATAAAAACGTTAGAGAACTTGTGTGTAAGTTGTAAACGGTAAAACATAGAATAACAAAGATGTTGTCTTTGAGATTGAATACAAATAAATGTAATATTATCAAATATATTATATGATAATAATTCACTGACTTTGCGAATGTTCTTTCACGCTGAATATAATCTTCTATTAATAGCCACAATAGACACTAATTGTTCTGATGAAAATACTCAATATCATGTTAGTTCCCATACAATGAGATTCTAGCGAACATCTTGTTAAAGTGAATATGCTTGTATTTGTTGTGTTTTAATGCAAACATAAATACAGGAGTACAAATTAGTACAAAGGAAATCAAGCAACAACCGGTCTAGTGACCCTTCTAGGCTGCTTGTCCTCCAAAGCACTGAGGATCAAGTGTCTAAACAGTGGTTTAGAGTGGGTAAGGGAACATTGGAAAGGGAACTACTGCCCTGGAACTAACATCCAGGAGTATGTTCTTGGTTGGTAATGTTTATTTCTATAAATTGTGAGGCACTGTTTATCAGACACATTAGCATTCACACTTCGGAAGATAAAATAGAGATGAAGAGGACTGATGTTTTTGGAAATGGGAAGTAACAAAAAAAGTATAGATAACGAAGAAATTTGACAATATATAGGAAAGTACTTTATAATATTGTACCATAATTATCATTGCTTTACCTATGCATATAAGAAATCAGTCTGTATACAACTCTATAGTGGTTAATTCTTTAATCGAATAACGCAGTACGGTTGTCGAATATATATACGGTATATATATATGTATATATATATATATATATATATATATATATATATATATATATATATATCACAAATACACGTGAGCCACTAAATGTTTCTAATCTCTCAGTGGGGTTCAAACCGCCGACTGTCAGGACGATAGCCGACGCTTTAATCAACTACACCACGGCGTTTAGACTGCCGTGGTGTAGTCGATTAAAGCGTCGTGACAGTCGGCGGTTCGAACCCCACTGAGATGAGAAATATATATATATATATATATATATATACCTGTATATATAATATATATATTTTTTTTTTATTTTTTCTATGTGGATGACGGAAACAAAAGGCAAAACTGCCTGTGATGAGTGCCTCTCAAGAATTAAAAGAGTGACAGGGCCAAAATCAAGGAACGTTCGAGCCAAAATGTCTGAACATGAAATGTCAGAGTTTGAAACGATTCAAGTCATAGGATGAGGTAAAGATGGATTCAGGAAGAGAGTTCCAGAGCTCAGCTGTTGAATAGAAGAATGATTGGGAGTAACATTTCACTCTTGAGTTGGAGAGTTGTACAGAGTACGGGTGGGACTGTGTTGCAAGACGGGTACTACGTACCCTACATAGAGGAGGTGGTATGCACTGAGAGAGCTCTGAGGAACACTGATTATTGTAGTAGGGATGGAATAGCGAGAGAGATGAATCATTGCGGCAAAGAGAGAGAGAGATTGCAGAGAGTCGGTGAGTGGACAGGAGTTAATGATACGAAAGGCTTTCCTTTCTACTTTGTCTAGAAGTGCTGTGTGAGAGGATCCTCCCCACACATGTGAACAATACTCAATACAAGGACACACTGTGCAAGAAACTAAGCAGGGGTAAAGAACCCCTTGAAGCGGTTCAGCAAACCCATCTTCTGGGAGGCCGCCTTAGCAAGACTGGTAATATGGTCCTTCCAAGAGAGAGCAGAAGAAAAAGAGACACCAAGAATATTGAAAGAGAAGATGAAGGGATGATTTTTGTATTGTCTAAGAAGAAGGGAAAGTCCGCTGGGAGTTCACAGCGGGTAGATAGATGGAGAAATTGGGTTTTCGAAGCATTAAAGGTAACAAGGCTATATATATACCGGTATATGTATACATATATAATATATATATATGTATATATACAGTATATATGTATATATATATATATATATATATATATATATATATAGAGAGAGAGAGAGACCAGTAAACAAACTCCTGGATATTAGAACATAAGAAAATGGGAGTCTACAGAAAGCCGATCGGCCCACACAAGGCAGATCCCTCTCACACCCAACCCCAATTACAAGGCCTAATTATAGGCCCAACTCACTAATACCATGAGGACCGACCTCATCAAAACGGTCAGAGATCAACACAAGACTACGGGGGTCTACAGAGCGCTGATTGGCCCACACCCAGCAGATTCCTCCTCACACCCAACCCATCTCGTCCATGTGCCTATCTAATTTTATCTTAAAGCTCCCTATCGTTCATGATCCTACCATATCACTCGGTAGCCTATTCCACATGTCTACAACTCTGTTACCAAACCAATATTTGCCTATATCTTTTCTGAAACGAAATTTATCTAATTTGAAACCATGTGTTCGAGTTCTTTCGCTATCTCTGAGCTTCAGTACATCTTTCATGTCCCCTTTATTAATCCCACTAACCCACTTGAACACTTATATCATATCCCCTCTAACTCTGCTTCTTTCTAACGAATGTAAGCCAAACTTCTTCAACCTTTCTTCATATGATAGATTTCTAATATTGTCTTCGTAGCGCAATGGATAAATACACTGATTTTCGGTGTGAGCATCCTAGGTTCGAATCCCTGGACTGCCACATGTATTTGTTGATTTCATGAATTGAGTTTAGGAGTTAAATCGGTTGGTGGAGGTAACATAATAATTCATTCAGGTTTAGGGGTAGTTTATAGAGAGGCCTTCGTTAGGGTTAAGGCGCCATTAATTACTCTTTCCAATCATCTATCCATAGTCTATGATAGCGCAGTTGGAATTGTGTACATGCTTAGATTGATATGCAATATTCGAAACTGCATAATACATAGTAGGCTTGTCCACCATTCTTTAACTGTCTTCGTAGCGTAATGGATAAATGCACTGAATTTCGGTGTGAGCATCCTAGGTTCGAATCCCTGGACTGCCACATGTATTTGTTGATTTCATTAATTGAGTTTAGGAGCAAAGTCGGTTGGTGAAGGTAACATAATAATTATGAATAATTTTTGTCATCTTTCGTTGTACTCTCTCTAACGAATCTATGCCCATTCTGTAATAAGGACACCAAAATTGAACAGCATAATCCAAATGAGGTCTCACTAATGACAAGTAAAGCCCTAAGACAACATCGGCAGCTCCGCCACTCACACTCCCGGAGATGAATCCGAGAATCCTATCCGCCCCGCCACAAACTGTTTTCTAGGCTTCAAGAAAACAGTGTATAAGCGTTCGCAACAAGGCGAACAGGACTCTCGGACTCATCTCAAGGAGTGTGAGCAACAGAACCGCCGATGCCATCCCAAAACTTTATTTGTCATTAGTACAAACGCAGTCAGTCTGATGTCCCACGCTCTACCTGAACCACTCATATAAGACACCTTATGTTTTGTGATATATTGAACTATGCGTGTAATTAGTTTTATTTAATGTTACAAGAACATAAGAACATAAGATCGCAGGAAACTGCATAAGGCCATGCGGCCCACACGGGACACCTCCCATTCACACCAAGCCCATATCATCCATATGGGAATCCAACTTACGGTTAAAGCTTTCAACCGTTCCTGAGCTAATCACTGCTTTGGGCAGTCTATTCCACATGTTAACAACTCAATTTCCAAACCAGTGTTTTCGTTTATCTTTCCTAAATCTTAACTTATCTAATTTGAAACCATTTGAGGGGGTTATGTCGCCGTTCTTTAGCTTTAATACCTCAGCTAAATCTCCCTAATTTATAACTTTTATCCATTTAAATACCTCTATCATGTCTCCCCTACATCTTTGTCTTTCTAGTGAGTGCAAGCCTAAGACTTTCAACCTCTCTTCATACGATAAGTTTCTAATATTATATATAATTTTCGTCATTCTTCTTTGGACTGCCTTTAAAGGGTCGATATCCATTCTGTAAAAAGGGCACCAAAATTGGACAGCATAGTCTAAATTGGGTTTTACTAGTGCTAAGTATAGTTTTAAGAAAACTTCAACAGTCCTGTTGCTAACACTCCTAGATATGAATCTTAGAACTCTATTTGCCCTGTTCCTAACACTTATACATTGTTTTCTGGGTTTCAGATCTTTACTAACGAGCACCCCCGATCCTTCTCACACTCTGAGTTATCCAATTATACATTGTCTATTTTGTAGTTCGCTTCTAAATTACGATTTCCAATCCTTAATACTTTACTTTTGTCTACATTGAAACTCATCTGCCAATTTATGGACCACTCATGCAAATGATCGAGATCCTTTTGAAGACATTCCCTGTCGCTAACTAACTATTATCCTACCCATTTTAGTATCATCAGCAAATTTACTAATCCTACTCTTTATGCCTGAGTCAAGATCATTTATGTAGATAATGAACAGAACCTTGAGGGACCCCACTTTTAACTAATCCCCAGTTCGATTTTAAACCATTGATACTAACTCTCTATTTCCTACCAATCAGGCATGACCTAATCCACCTGAGTAGCATCCACCCAATACTATGTCATTCTATCTTCCTTAACAGCCTTCCATGTGGAACTCTATCAAAGGCCTTACTGAAGTCTAAGTAAACTATATCATATGACTTGTTATCTACCGCTTCATATACTTCGGTGAAAAAACTGAGTAAATTTGTAATGCAGGATCGTCCTGGAGTGAATCCATGTTGAGAGGGTTTACTTAACTTGAACATTTCTAAGTTATTTCTAATTTTCCTGGCAATAATTGATTCTGGCAATTTCCCTATAATTGATGTGAGACTGATATTGAATTCAATATTGCATGTACATTGTATTATTATATGCACCCATCTACACATTCTCGCATTTGGAAGCACACAAGTATGTCAAGACACAATTTGATAACATTGGAAACTTCCAATCACAAAATTACAGCTGTACTCATCATCATAATAACACACACATAAACACGTTTAATCTTATGAACTCAATATCAGTGAATATAATTACACACACACACACCCACACACACACACACACATATACACACATTCCATTGGGGATTCCATCCTACGAGGACAGGTCGAAGAGTTCTGCGACAGAGTCCCAAATCAACGAAAAAGATTTTGCATCCCAGGAGCTGGACTGGACGACATTGTGGAAGCCTTCGAAGATACCACAAAGGATGCAAATGAAAATACCCTTTTTGTCATCCATGCTGGTTCAAATGACGTCATGCGCACCAGATCCGAAGAGTTGATGGAGAAATATCGCAAGATGATCCCGCACTACAAAAACAAGTCAAGGAATATTATCATCTCAGGCATTCTCCCCAAGATCGACGCACCTGACAAATTCTACGACAAGGCCTTCAGCACAAATATCCGACTAAAATATTTGTGTCTGAGGGAAGAAGTTGAATTCATCAACCTCTGGGACAACTTCTACAACCAGCCTACTCTGTTTCGCAAGGATGGCACTCATCTAAACCCTGTGGGTTCAGCACGCATGGGTCGTCTCCTACACGAAGCAGTCCGCAGCCATGGATCAAAAAACGCCATCCGAGAAGAAGCAGCAGTGACATAAATCATCCAACACCAAGAAAAAAACAGAGGCAACCGAGGACCACCAGCGATAAGGACCGAAGACAGCGAGGACCGAGGACAGCCATGAACATAAATGTAGATCCGACAAGAACCAAAAATATTAATAAAGAGCGTTCCGGGAGTTCTAAAATAAAAAATTTAAAGGTTTTCTATGCAAACGCTCGTAGCATACGCAATAAATTTTCAGATTTAGAGGAGCTAGTGTTTACAGAAAATTATGATGTGATTGGCATAACAGAATCTTGGCTCAATACAGAAGATAGAGACTTTTTAGCAGAGTATTCACTTCCCGGGTATGTAATGTTTGAGAAAAGCCGAATAAATCGAAATGGAGGTGGCGTTTTACTTTATATCAAAGAAAGTCTTAACCCTACCCTCTTGTCAAAACCTCAAATTGTGAATGTCTACGCATCTTTTGTGCTAATAAAGAATAATAAAGGTACAAAAATAATACTTGCATTAATATACAGACCTCCAGCTCAATCAGTGCAAACTGACCGAGAAATTTACGAACAAATTGCAGATGTAAGTAACTCACAAGATACCGTAATTTTGGGCGACTTTAATTTACCTGTGACCAAGTTGGGCGATACTCTTACTTCACACTCCGGACATGACTTGTATACAAACTTGCAAGAGAGTTCGCTTTATCAATTTGTTCGAACGCCAACCCGTGGTAATAACGTTCTTGACATTGTACTTGCAACAAAAGAAGAATTAATAGAGAATTTGAATGTTGGTGATGAATTCAGTAACAGCGACCATCGTACGATAACTTTCACTTTAAAGTTTACTAGTAACGAACCAAATAGTAGCATCGAAAAAGTCCCTAATTTCAAGAAAGCAAACTTCCATAAACTTAGAGCTATGTTTAAAGAAACTGACTGGAGCTTTTTAATTCACAATAACGACATAAATACATCTTGGAAGTTATTCGAAGCCACTTACCTAAAAGCAGTGCAAGACTGCATACCATCGAAAATACGGCGTCCAGGCCATAATAATAAGCCCAAATGGTGGAATAAAGATATTTCAAACTGCCTGCTTGCTAAAAAATTTGCTAATGATAGATTAAAATCCTCACACAATGACGAAGAACGGCTGAAATTTGTAGAGCTACGACGCAAAGCCAAAAAGTTAATTAAGCAAAGTAAAAAGACCATAGAGTTACATATTGCGAATCAAAGTAAAACAAACCCGAAAGAATTCTATAGTTATATCAGAAAGAAAAAAGTAGTTACTTCAACTGTTGGACCGTTAGTCGATGAAAATGGAGAATACACCAAAGACGAAGTACAAATGAGTAATGCCCTCAATACCTTCTTTGCATCAGTTTTTACAATAGAAGACCTCAGTGATATCCCTACACCATCGCCGATTCAGATTGATAATTCAGATGTTCTAAGCAATATCACCGTTACAGAGAGAGAAGTATTGAATTGTTTAGATAAACTCAAGGTAAATAAAACGCCTGGACCTGATACAATCTCGCCTAGAGTTCTAAAGGAAGCTAAGGATGAGCTCTCCAAACCACTGACATTACTATTCAATAAATCCTTGCAGTCTGGAACTATGCCCGATCAGTGGAAGCTAGCCAACGTAACACCGATATTCAAAAAAGGCAGCAAATCCCTACCCAGTAACTATCGTCCAATTAGCTTAACCTCAGTTGTATGTAAAATGCTAGAAACGGTCATACGAGACAGACTCGTAAATCACTTAGAGGAAAATAACATACTTAAAGATACTCAACACGGCTTTCGTAAAAAACGTTCCTGTTTAACAAACCTCTTACACTTCTTCCACGATATCCTCAACCTCTACGATGAGAGTAAAGCTGTAGATATTATATACCTTGATTTTCAAAAGGCCTTTGACAAAGTTCCCCACAAACGTTTACTGCTAAAACTAAAAGCGCATGGAATACAAGACGGTGTGTTGAAATGGATAGAAAATTGGCTCAGCGACAGAAAGCAAAGAGTAGTCATAAACGGTAAGGCATCTAAATGGACCAATGTAAGTAGCGGGGTACCCCAGGGATCGGTACTAGGACCAATTATCTTTCTAATTTACATCAACGACATAGATGAGGGTCTCACCTGTACAATCTCAAAAGTTGCTGACGATACAAAAATTGCAAATAGCGTACTCTCAAAAAAACAAGTTGACGATATGCAACACAATCTAGATAAATTGTCATGTTGGGCCCAAATTTGGCAAATGAGTTTCAATGCGGATAAATGTAAAGTACTACATATCGGATTCCTAAATGAGAAAGCAAACTATTCGATGAATGGCACTCAGCTTAAGAATGTAAACAGAGAAACCGATCTGGGAGTAACAATATCGAGTAACCTAAAACCGAGTCAACAATGTTCAGAAGTTGTTAAGAAGGCAAACAAAATAATTGGCTTTATAGGCAGGTCATTTGAGCATAAATCCAAAGAAGTTATCCTAACCCTTTACAATTCCTTAGTCCGCCCTCTTCTGGAATACTGCGTTCAATCCTGGTGCCCTTATTACCAAAAAGATATAAACAAGCTAGAACGAGTTCAACATAGAGTTACCAAAATGATACCTAGCCTAAAGAACAAACCATACGAAGAGTGTCTTAGAGAATTAAATCTATTTCCTTTAACCCAGCGCAGAATAAGAGGTGACTTAATTCAAGTGTTCAAAATCATCAAAGGCATCGACAATATGAACTGTAGTAAGTACTTCACTATCGACCAATCTAATTACACGCGGGGAAACGGTTGCAAAATTATAGGTAAATCTTTTAACTCACACGAATCTAAGAATTTCTTCTTCAATCGAGTTGTCAACTTGTGGAATGGGCTTCCCCGAAACGTTATAGACTGCATCACCGTTGATTCATTTAAACTCCGCCTAGACAAATATCTCGCATCAAACCCGCGACTGACTGCGTTTGTAAATGAATAACTTTATTTTATCCCCCCCTCAGTTACTAACCCATCTGTCCCCTACTAACTTCCTAATCCTGCCACGGACATTAGTTCCAGGGCAGTAATTCCCTTTCCAATGTTCCCTTACCCACTCTAAACCACTGTTTGGACACTTGATCCTCAGTGTTTTGGAGGACAAGCAACCTAGAAAGGTCACTAGATCTATTGTTGCTTGATTTCCTTTGTACTCCTTTGTACATACACTTTTAAGATCCATTATATTATTATGTAGCATATGAATAGTAACCTATTAGAAGAAATAGTAAGCCTTAATAATTATCTAGTTGATGGAAAATAGAAGCATGTACACAAAGAAAATACATATAATATATACCTTTATGTAATATAGTAACACACAAATATACAATGTTCAAACATATTAAATTTTGTACATAAGCGAATATGAACGAAAGAGAAATCCCCTTGTTATATTGAAGAATGCTTAATCTGGAGAAACTATATAGACCAAAATAATAGTAAGATATGATAATAGAAATATGTAAGATTTTAAAGACAACGAGAAGCTACACACATAATACCGTACATAATACAGCAAACACAAAAGAATATTGACATCAAAGGAGATATATGGATGGTTAGAACAATTTATGGTGAACTCCCCACTCCCCAGTCTCTCAGAGTCTCTCATCTTAATTGCAAATTACACGGATACATTTGAGGAGGATAAGAAAGCAGGAAGACAGATGACGAGGGCACTTGTTGCTGTGGAGGAGGAGGTAAAGGAGTATGTGGAAGAGTAGAGATAAAGAAGAAGGGGATAGAGAGAATGGTGGTTGGGAAGTGGGTACATTTTCTTGTGGAGTATGACGATTGAGATAATGAGAGACAGGATAAGATGTGATAGAAGAAGACGAAGAGGAAGATGATTATTTACATTAATCCTCCGTTAAAAACCCTAATGTACTTGAATAAAATTAATGAAAGGAAAATAGAAAGGAAAGTGAAGAATAAGTAAGAGATAGAAACGGAAAGAGTAAAAGTTGAATTGAGAAAGAAGAATATTAAAATGAGGAATAAATATAAAAAAGTGTAGCGGTGACTGTATGGTTACCCTTTTTGCCTCTTACCTTAATTGTCCTTGTTTATGATTGTAGTTCATGTTTTCACTGCAAAAACATGTTGAAAGGTACGGTAAATTGTTAAGGTAACTGCTTTGAAACAAAGAAACTGTTGGGTTTTCTATGGTTTTATTACCAGCAAAAATAATATACTATGATTAATTATGGCTTGTTTGATTTATTAATTGTCTTTGTAGGTATTGTAGCTACCCGACTGGAAAATACCTACAGTTTGCACTAAACTATAAAAGCAACTAGATTTAAGCTATATTCCTGTAAACCTGTATTCTTCCATGTAAAAGAATGAAAGATTTATGAATAGCGAAAATAGATAAATGTTATACACACACACACTGATATCGCACTGTATCTCACTTTGTCACAGTAGATTTCACTGTACTAATTACCACAGCCGAACGAAGGGTCGACCTTCCAATGGGGCTGTCTGATCTGCTACTGACCAATGCCTTGGGGCCCGGGGCGTGCCGGCTTCTAACCAGTGTGGAGTCATACGTAACTAGTTGTTAGCAATCATCTTGGTGTTGCTGCAATTCCTTGAGGAGACCATGGGAACCCTTGCTTACTCTGTAAGAATTGTACCAAGTCCTTTATAGGTGGGGAGATGATCTATCTATAGGGAGATAATTCCCAACTAGAAATGTACAGTAGTATACTTAAGTAAGTGAATAATTGATATAAGGGTGTGAGTTATATATGTGATTATATGAGTGTACAGTTGCTCAAAATGCGCTGTTACAAAAGGAAATTGGGATTGACAACAAGATTAACATGATTAGTAATCGAGACAGTTGGGAAATAATTCTTAAGGAAATGAAGAACTGAGAAATGGAGATGAGCGATATGGGGAAAAAAAGTCGATCGAAGACAACTCTGAACACGGAAATTAAGAGAATATCAATACTATAACAAACTCTAGTTGCAGAATTAAAGAAAGGGGTATAATTCGGATCGTCCTTCCATAGTTTCATCTTGGGTTATATGTACCGTAAAGTACAAAGAATAATAGACAAATTCCCATGAACATTTATGAATGTACAGTTGGCAAAACATTACTCTGGGAGGTATACCTTGGAGAGCTAGTTGTATTTAACCACCATAACAGGTTATTGATTAGTATTGAAGATAATAAATAGTTTTAACTACCTCTAATAATATCATTACAAAAAGGTAGGCTAAACTTGTAAACTGGCCTTCAAACTATGTATAATCCTGTAAGAGATATAAACCCTGCCACTCATTCCCAGCACTTGTGTCAGGTTCATGTCTTGCCAACTATGGAAACTACTGTACCGGTATATATAATTCAGTGTATGTACCGGGTACTTTTTATTTTCCTTAACCCTCTCAGGTCTCGGTAAGTTTTTTAAGTTTCCATGGACAGGCAACACACTCTCTGGGCAGCTGAGGCTTTCTCTTCGTTCCTGTTCACCCAGCCATGATTCAGTAGAGTGTTGCCAGATACCCCCTTATAATAGACTAGTCTATCATCAGTTCCCTGTCCAAAATGGACGCGATCGCATCTTTAGTGTGGTTTTACCAAATTTGTAAATGCTTAAGGACGAGGTTGTGTCCACCTGTGCATGAGGGCAAAAGTCTCCTAGGATGGGATCGCGTCCTCACGTGCGCGAGAGTGTTAATATAATTAAATGCATATAGTTCTAAGTGTATAATAGTTTTTTCCCAAGGTATACCAATTTCCCAGTGTATACTCCGTGTGTCAGTCTGGTATTTACACAAATCGAGCTTTAAATCTTAATACAGTTGTAGTATATATTTGTAGCTAGAAGTAGAAAAACTTTTTTATATTTTAATTAAACAATTTCTGTGTTTCTAGTGAACATTTAGCATATTTCCTCCGTCTATTTTTTTTTCCTATGTGAATGAGGGAGACAAAAGGCATAGCTGCCTGCAGTGCGTGCCTCCCCCAGATTTCAAAGAGTGACAGGGCCGAAATCAAGGGACGTTCGAGCTAAAATACCTGGACACACAGAGTTTGAAGCAATTTAAGTCATAGGAAGAGGACAAGACTGATTCTGGGAGAGAGTTACAGAGCTCAGCGGTCGAATAGAAGAAAGTCTGAGAATAGCGTTTCACTCTTAGGTTGGAGAGTTGCACAGACTAGGGGTGGGATTGTGTTGCAAGGCCCGCACTATGTACCCTACGTAGAGGAGGTGGTATACACTGGGAAGCTCCGAGGAACACTGATTATTGTAGTAGCGATAGAATAGCGAGAGAGATGCAACATTGCGATGAAGAGAGAGAGATTGTAGAGAGTTGGTGAGTGGACAGGAGTTAATACGATAGGCTTTCCTTTCTACTTTATCTAGGAGTGCGGTGTGAGAGGATCCTACCCACACATGTGAACAATACTCAATACATGGACGCACTGTGCCCCTGTACAGATCAAGAAGCTGCGCAGGTGTAAAGAACACCTTGAGGCGGTTGAGCACACCCAGCTTCTGGGAGGCTGCCTTAGTGAGACTGGTAATATGGTCTTTCCAAATGAGAGCAGAAGAAAAAGAGACACCGAGAACATTGAGAGGAGATGAAGGGTTGATTTTTGTGTTGTTGAGGAATAAGGGATAGTCCTCTGGAGGTTCCTGACAGGTAGTAAGATGGATAAATTGAGTTTTGGAAGCATTAAATGCAACAAGGTTTTCTCTACCCCAATTGGAAATAGTAGCTAGATCAGAATTTAAGTGTTTTATGGCTTCAATACGTTTACTTTTGAGGGACTGTTGGCTGGGGCGTTCTGGAAAACTAATTGAGAGGTAGAGTAGTCTGCATATGAATGGATGGGACTGGATGTACAGTTGAGAAGATCATTTATGAAAAATAGAAAGCTAATAGGAGATAGGACAGAACCCTGAGGAACACCGGAGTTGATAGGAATAGGAAATGAGTGATGGCCGTCCACAACCGCAGCTATGGAACGGCCGGAAAGGAAATTAGAGACAAAGGCACAGATGGAGGGACAGAGACCGAAGGAGGCAGTTTGAAAATTAAAGATTTGTGCCAGACTCTATCGAAGGCCTTCGAAATGTCTAGTGCAACAGAAAAAGTTTCACCGAAGTCCCGAAAGTTGGATGACCAAGAGTTAGTAAGATATGAAAGAAGATCACCAGTAGAGCGACCCTTAAGGAAGCCATACTGGCGATCTGAGAGCAGATTATGAGAAGAGAAATGGAAGCAAGAATAGTTTCAAAAACTTTGGAGATACAAGAGATGGGAGCAGTTGGACGATAGTTGAAGGGTTGAGAGCGGTCACCCTTCTTTGGGACAGTTTGAATGTTCCCTGCTTACTCTTTATAGGTATTATACTGTAGTATTGGCTACTGACTGACTAACTACACAGTGATCTACTTCTTTACAAGTAATGTTACTTCACATTTAATTCAGCTGCTTCTGGTTATAATTAACTAATGTCATTAACCCTTAATTAGCGGCTCACCACATAAGTCGAGTTAAATAAAGCTGGACTATGTGGCGGCGCTCGACATAGGTCGAGTGGCAATTTCAGCACGTAATGTTGCTGAGAGAGAGGGACAAGTGGTGGCAGGAGACTAGCGAGCGTATGACTGCGCCAGACCACCGCGGCGAACCTACTGACACGAATCTCAGCTCCCTCCTCCCTCTCTCACTCGCTACATACTGAATTATATGGGGAAAGTACCGAATTACATGCTTTTTGCACTCGCGTTGCACGGTTATTGCAAGAAAACTAGCCATCATAAAAGGATCGTTATGGTGTCATTCGAAAGCTCTGTTTATGCCCTTTCAGGGATAGGTACTTGTTTTACGTTCTGGGTCTTATTTAGGCATGAAAATGATCACGTAAACAGCCCTATTTTGGCTAAAAACACCCCGCTGGGCGGTACATATAAATAAACCGCATAGGCCGCTCGTAAGGTGTTAACTATGATACGGTATATGACTTTATTTGTAAAAAAAATATTTACTTTCAATTTCATAAAGTAAACAAATCCTAGAGCATATATATTATTGTTAAACTCCAATCAGGTGGCCATTGTTTGTGCCGTGATACTTTCCCCACTGATGAGGCTTCCGGCGTGACCTTCACTGTTAATAAAACTGTTAATGATGATAATGAGTTTGGTGAAGCTGACAATGGTCGCAGTCATTAATATGGTGCACTTATATATTAACTCCATTGTTTTCTCATGTTCCCCTTATAACGACCACAATTTAATGTTTATTATGTATTTCCTTTTATTCAATCCTGCGGTTTCTTTTATAGTACTTTATAGTACTTCTATAGCATAGTTTACTCACACAGCGCTTCTCAGAAAATACGGTACCGGCACTGGGTGTAGTAATAATGTTTCTGTGTGCACTCTGCTTGCCAATCTGTGCAATATGTATATATGTATGTATGTGTTTGTCTGAGCAAGATTAATCTCTAAACTAGGCCAGTACTTTCATCACCCAATCCCATGTTATTGTTAAGTTCAGGAAGCTATTAGCCCTCCACTACCCCCATATGTCTCCCTTAACCCTCGTCTAGCGGGGGGGGCGTTTGGGCTTATTTGAGCATATTCAGGCCCTCCTGAATGATAAATCAAATATCTGCATGAAAAGAAATGTATTCAGAAAAAAACTAGGCGCTAAAAGCTTCAAAATCAGACCAGAACGAGCTACGTAGCACTCGTGGTTCTCATAGTGGTACCAGTAACATGGGAGTTTAGCGTATAGCGGTATATTTTTCCCAGCTATGCTCACTACTGGCTACACTGCCGGCCTCTCGAGAACACAGGGAGGGTGAGTCAGTGGGCGGCGGTAGGCCCTGGGAGTCGGACGTGTGGCCCGCTACACTCCCGGCCATTTGCACTCGATTTTAACCCTTTAAAAGCCATAATAATGCTCCTAACTTGCTGCAAATTGGTGCCCGGCTATAGCCGGGCGCTGCTCTTTAAGAGTTAAAAGTCCACTATTCCAATTACATATTGCAATAGTATGAGTATGTATTTAACACCCAAAGGGCGGGGCCGTTTGTAACATCAACTACCTGCCAGGCGGGCATATTTACCCTAAACGAGCTTCATTCCATGATCTTGTTCATGCATAAAGAAGAGCCAGAGCACAATACAATTATGTATCCGTGAAAGGGCGATAATAGAGCTTTCCATTGACACCTGAATCATCCTTGTACGACCACGGGTTATCCTGTAGCGATCGCGCAACCGGAGGTGAAAAATCCCTAAATAATGTAATTTCCCCAGTTTTTTCCTTGTCTCACGAGCCCGAGTGTGTGAAATGTTGCAGTGGCGGTCTCAGTCGCGGCACTGTGGTCGTGCCGAACGGTCAGAGCAAGCCTACCATCCTCCCAACACGTGGACTCTCTCTCAGAGCCGATAATGTGCTCAAATTGCAGCCCTTCATATGACGGGCGCATATGCATAGGTAATAACAATATTTATCGGATAATGACGATTTTCCTCAGGAATGAGCCTCAATACGTTCCCATGGCGAGAACTTTAAAAAAAACAATGGCGTGCTTCCCGTGTTAACCCTTAACCAACGGTGCCCGTCATATGACGGGCGAAAGATAAATGGACTCTCCTCCGGTACCTAGTTTACGTTTAATATGATGATATTAACATGTAACAGCAATAAAACAAGCGGGAATAGTATTTGGGGTACGGTATGAAAAAGAGGAAGTACTGCTGACCTGTTCATTCATTAGAGGAGAGCCGGCGCGGCGCACACCCTACCCCTCTCACTTATCGATCGACACTGATGTCTTGCACGTGAAGTCTCTCTTCCTACGATCTTTATATGCCTCCACTTCGACCTTGAAACCGGGTGGGGGATATTGGCGCAAACAAATAAACCGATAAGCAAGGGAATGAGAGGAAATATAGGTGATAATTGAAGGGGAGGGGGGGTTTGTTCACATGTGGAGGAGTGATAGGTGTGGAGGGGAATTATCTCACTTAATCACATATTCCTTTGTTTTGTGTGCCACTGGGGTCTTTTAAATGTTTTTTTTTAGGCCTTGGATCTTAAAAGTCCCGTCGCCTTCGCCCAGTAAAACCTCTTAGGAGTCCCGGCACCTTTCCCGGGTTAAACATTATATTTTTAGTTTAGTATTTTAACCTGGTGAGTTTTCACTAGGTCCCTATGAACTAGAGAACTAAACTTGGAGCTGATTGACTGATGGTACTGTGTAATATATTTATTGTGTTTGGTTTTAGCAACAGAAACAAATTATTTGGACACAGTACAGTTCGAGGTGGAATTCTTTATCTCAAAGCAAATAAGTGTAAACTCACCAGGTTAATATAAATGACTATGGTTATTGTATGTTGTTATTGACAATAGGTCACCATGCACTTTAAGATGCCTAAAGAGCAACTCAGATATGCAGTGTAAATCATAGTTTACTAGTTTACTTTACACTAACAAACCTATTTCTATATTCAATGTATGTCTTGTACGTTAACGATTTTAAATGTTGAAACTCGCCCAAGGGGGAAGACAATACAATTTGCCAACAATATGTATCACGCTTGGATTACAATTGCCTTAAAACTTGATAGACGTAAACTAGAGCACATGAATAAACAAATAAACAAAATACGAATTATAACACACACACACACACACATACCAATTGTGTTGAATTACTCTTACATGGACCACATATATTTCTGATTATGCATACATTATAATTGTTGTTACAGTTGACCACAAGTTGTTTACAGTGTACTATTGTCTACACCATAGTTACCACATCATTGTTGTTACAGTTGACCACAAGTTGTTTACAGTGTACTATTGTCTACACCATAGTTACCACATCATTGTTGTTACAGTTGACCACAAGTTGTTTACAGTGTACTATTGTCTACACCATAGTTACCACATCATTGTTGTTACAGTTGACCACAAGTTGTTTACAGTGTACTATTGTCTACACCATAGTTACCACATCATTGTTGTTACAGTTGACCACAAGTTGTTTACAGTGTACTATTGTCTACACCATAGTTACCACATCATTGTTGTTACAGTTGACCACAAGTTGTTTACAGTGTACTATTGTCTACACCATAGTTACCACATAATTGTTGTTACAGTTGACCACAATTTGTTTACAGTGTACTATTGTCTACACCATAGTTACCACATCATTGTTGTTACAGTTGACCACAAGTTGTTTACAGTGTACTATTGTCTACACCTAGATACCATATCATTGTTGTTACAGTTGACCACAAGTTGTTTACAGTGTACTATTGTCTACACCATAGTTACCACATCATTGTTGTTACAGTTGACCACAAGTTGTTTACAGTGTACTATTGTCTACACCATAGTTTCCACATCATTGTTGTTACAGTTGACCACAAGTTGTTTACAGTGTACTATTGTCTACACCATAGTTACCACACACTAACACAATCTATCTTCTCCCCCCAGGCTTGGTGTCCATGGTGGTGTTGGGTGTGAGGGGCGCCCCGTCCGGCCCCCTGCTGGTGTCCCCGCCCCCCAGCCTCCTGACCTACACTAACAGCTCTGGGACGTTGGTAGGGTGTCTGGCCAGAGGGGACCCCACCCCTAAAGTCACCTGGATCAACCTAGACCAATCACCTGTCAACATTATCCCGGGGGTCAGAGAGGTTAGTGGCATTTACAGATGTACGGTATAGTTATATAGATAAAGAGACATAACGATTGTTATTTGATGGATATATAGATAGATTGATTCATGGATGACCGAGTTGAATCGATGAAAGTGTTATATACATGATAGAAGGTGGGTAGGATGGTAGGTGGGAAGGTGGGTAGGATGGAAGGTGGGAAGGTAGGTAGGATGGAAGGTGGGAGGGTAGATAGGAAACTATGAGGGAGAATTATCCTATACCTTGACTGTAAACGTTTATTTCTTATAAATATATTAGGATGTTCATCACGTAATCTTGTTATTGATAGTCTACTACTGTAGACACTCGGGTAATTCCTCCATTATGTATAAAGGCTTACTTGTTGGAATAATACATCTTGAGAAAGGGTAAACTACTGAGCTAGATTATTGAGAAATATTGGGAAATGCTTGCGAAGAGGGAGTTATTGAGAACAAAAAATAACTTACTTTGAAGATGGAGATTATGAGAGAATATGAATTCATATAATTATTGAGGTTGATGGAATGAAAGGAAGGAAGGTTCACAAGAGAGAAATGGAGGATTAGAGTTATGTAAAAATCAATATTGTGCTGCCTGACCAAAGGGAATGAAATCCAACTGGTTGCATAGTTATTTGAATCACTTCCGTATTACAGTTATATTCCAGAGAGAGAGAGAGAGAGAGAGAGAGAGAGAGAGAGAGAGAGAGAGAGAGAGAGATATGTTTGTATTGGTGTGATACAGTGAATAGTTTGTTTGAGCAAAAATAGTACAGGATATTGATTTACAGTACCCTATATACAATACTAATATGTGCTAAAATATTGAGAACAAATCCTTTGTCTATATTTTCCATGCAAGCACAGTATTATACTCATATTCAGTTCTTCTACATGCCTCTGATTTTTCCTTTTTCATTCCCGAAAACACTAATATGCTTTGCTCTTTCAAATTACTATATTTGTTACTGTATATCTGTACCTCGTTCAACATCTTTATCGTTGTGTAAAGACCCCTATTGCCCCAATTTTCGTGTAGTTCTCTCTATACTCCTTCTTTTCCGTCAGTTATCAATATTGTGTTATTTATGCTATTTACCTCTAACTCTCAGTGGTTTTCCTACTTCCACAGGTGTTGACCAACGGGTCCCTGGTGGTGTGGCCGTTCAGTGGTACAGAATACCGTCAGGATGTCCACGCCGCCGTGTACCAGTGCCGCGCCACCAACCCCACTGGTGTGGTCCTGGCACCACCAACCACACTCAGACCAGGTGAGAAGGGGACATGGGTGGGTCTTAGTAGAGTGTCTCAAATATATAGTATATCTTAGTAATACATCTTTATAGAGTGTCTTAGTAGAATACCTGTGTCTTGCCTTGATAAATGGAGCTTCTTTGTTGGTAAGACGCCTGTGTAATTAGGGCAGCGTACATAGGGCATCATCATAGGTAGGATGTCTATAGATGTAGAGCCTTTCAGCAGAATGGATGTGACCACTGCTGTGTGAGTAGGTACGGGATTTAGTGCATCTTAGGAGGAGCATGGGTTTAGTGAACTGATGTAGTGGTTTCGTAGAGAGTCATGTGTTTAGGCATAGTAAGGTGTGTATGTAGGGGTGTTTCCATAGTCTTCAGAAGTCTGCTCAGGGATTCTTCATTAAGTATCTTCTTAATTCGTCTTTGGTTTCCTCATGGTGCGTCATCTTAGTTGGCATCTTTATAGGTAGAGCATATTGGTAGAGCCCCTGTCTAACTGTTGTTGACAATTTGGACGGCGACGAATGCACCAAGGTCAAAACAGTTCTCAGTTTGCTTTTCAACCAGAATTCTGGTCAACGACGGTTCTATAATTCCTGAATAGTTAGGGTATACTCATGGAAAGGGTTATTTTTATGGTGCCTCAAGATCAGTTTCAAATGGTTGTCTTTGTTGGGTAGTAGATATATTAACAGCCTCACCCAGGGAACTACTACAACCTTCGATGTTGCAAGACTCAATTTTATACCTGGATTCCTTTCTCTTTCTGGCAGAACTGATTCGTTTCAATAGATGTTGAGCACTCCTTGTCTGCCCCTGTACAATAACTAAATATCCTTCACAATGTTACTTTTACTTGCTCCACGGGCCATCGTACTCACAATCACTTTACTTATTCAGAATTGATTTAAGTGCATTGTATGCACGTAATCAAAAGTAATTTAACTTGATATAACCTGTAACATAAGAATCCTAGCCTACCCAGGCTATACCTAGATCAATATCCAAAGCAAATCTAATGTATTATTTAACATGAGATTACGTTGCCTAACATAATTTAACATAACTTTACCTTACCTATCCAAATCTAATTGTATCTAAGATTATCATAATAATATAACCTTTCATTATACATATAATACAACAATGATTTAATGTAATTTTCTATTACATACATTGAAACGGCTCAGACGTGGTTGCCTCTCGGCAGTTGGTATATAATACAATATAGTTCCACCACAACACTGCCCCAAAATGTTATCACTGTGACTAATTTTGGCATAGTGCTAATCGTACCGTAGCAAGACTCAATGAAGTCCAACTGCAGCACCTGCAGTATCTAAAACCCACACCAGCCTCAACATAACTACAACAAGAGAGTACCATACCAAGACTCTACTGTACATTAGGCAACTTGAACCTTAGAAAAACACATCTTGCCACAACAATGCCCCACCATGTAAACACTGTGGCCGACTTTAGTGTGGCGCCAAACATTGCCCAGGTAGGACTGGTAAAGTCCCCTATGGCACCTATCTGCGCCCCACCGACCTAGACTGCTCCATACCAAGACAGTGTCAATAGCAAAGCTTTATTGAATAGCAATGGATGTTGGTCCATAAGTCTACTGCCACCCCCTCCTATTAGTCAGCTTGTGCGACACACAGTAGGATGCGTGGGGAATATTCCTGTTTCACTCCACCATAACGTGAAGGACCCCTTACACCCCGGGGGGTATAGTCGACTTCTACTAAGCAACATAACTATAAGGAGAATTGTATTTGAAGCATCTGACTGAAACAAATACATACAGCAATTGCATTTAGTCCATCTCTCATTATCTTAGTCTTTATTGTCATTATCTATCCATCCTCCTCCTACCTTTCCACACTCCCGTTTTTTTTAACCCCACATACAACACAACCCTACACGGCCCACTAACACTTCTCTAGCTCTTTCACTGTGTTGTACACTCTGATAAATGACTTGGCTTCCCTCTACACCCACATACAACACAACCCTACACGGCCCACTAACACTTCTCTAGCTCTCTCACTGTTCTGTACACTCTGATAAATGACTTGGCTTCCCTCTACACCCACATACAACACAACCCTACACGGTCCACTAACACTTCTCTAGCTCTCTCACTGTGATGTACACTTTGATAAATGGCTTGGCTTCCCTCTACACCCACATACACCACAACCCTACACGGTCTACTAACACTTCTCTAGCTATAAACTGTGCTGTACAATCTGATAAATGACTTGGCTTTCCTATACACCCACATACAACACAACCCTACACGGCCCACTAACACTTCTCTAGCTCTCTCACTGTGCTGTACACTCTGATAAATTACTTGGCTTCCCTCTACACCCACATACAACACAACCCTACACGGTCAGGGAAATGCATATACAAGTGCAACAAACATAAATCAATCCTATTCAAGTTAACCCTTCCAAAATAGGCTATCTAATAGGCATTATCTCGTGAGAACTCAAGCGATAATACGTTGGCTGACTAGCTCTGCACCAACGGGACCATGGAAGTTAAAAAGGGTAGGGAAAAGAGGAGATAAGAATGTAAGGTAGTAGAGAAAGTTCACATCAGTCAGAAGAATATATATAGTTAGCAAGGGAAATGAGAAGTCGCTCTGCCTAATGAGTTCTGATCAAAAAATGGCTAGACTTCCCTTTTTATACTCGGCCCTCTAGTGAGCCCAACGTGAACTACTAAGGACCGCCCACTGACAATCATTACGTAATTTCTCTCTCTCCTCTGGGATAGACAAAGGCTTTCCTAGCACTGAGGGGAGGGGGGAGGGGGGGGAGTGCTAGTGAGTTAGGCCCACCTCCCGCATGGCGCACCCACTGACCCCCAACTGTGGCTGCCGCTTCTCCCATCATTACAAATATGTTTTACCCACAATACTTATAACTAATGATATAAAATAGAACTCGTTGACTCAGATGAAAACAAAATACATATTCATATTACTTATAGTACAACGGCTCACATGAACTAAGTTAGGAAACTCTACATAGACTACAGCCAAAGTTCCTGCCCTGACGATCCTAGCGAGAGTGAGGCATGACTAGGCGTTCTGTACAGCATGCTCACACTGGACATGCGTCACACCTCCCCCAAGATTTTACTTGCTCAACCCTGAGCTAAAATCTGACAAACACAGAACCCCATCAAGCCCCTCACACCCAGCGACCGCATGGCACTAAAACAAAGCTGAGTTTATCACCAAAACACATCTTATTATTAAAAAAAAAAATTCACATTTTATAACTCCTCCCAACAATAGCAAAAAGACACAATATCATGCTCCCAGAGCGAGCTTACAGCAGCTCAGCCGTTTGATAGTTCGTGGACTACTCAAACTCTATAGGCTATGACAAACTTATACGATTATCTATATCAAAAGAAAGAGTTTGTATATAATTTTTATATTTTAATATGTTTTTCCCGGCTGCACTATAAGGGCAGCCTATTTTCCTCCACTCAAACCCACACACCTGTGATAGCCTACGACTGATCATCCACCCTTGATAAACAATCCGCGATCACATTGTTACATCCAGCAATATGACGGAGGTCCAGGTTATACTCCTGCAACATCAAAGACCACCTGGTCAGTCTCATATTGCGATTGTGAAATTGATTCAGGAATCTCAAAGGGTGATGATCAGTGTAGATAACCACGACTGGGCCATAGGCTGGGACATACACCTCGAAGTGCCTGAGCGACAGCACAATCGCCAGTAATTCCTTTTCTATTGTAGAATAGTTCTTTTGTGCAGCATTGAACTTCTTAGAAAAGAAACTTACTGGGTGTTCCACACCTTCATTGTCTGTCTGTAGCAAGATGGCACCAGCCCCTACACCACTAGCATCTGTTGCCAGCTGAAAAGGCCTGTTAAAGTCTGGGGCCCTGAGTATCGGGTGAGTACATAGCAAATGTTTCACCAAAGTGAAAGCCTTTTCACACTCCGGTGCCCACAAAAACTTTTTGTCTTTAGATAACAAATCTGTGAGAGGTGCCAACACCGTTGAGTAACCTTTTATGAAGCGTCTGTAGTAGCCTATCATACCCAAGAATCTCATAATCTGCTTCTTGGTTGTTGGGTGCGGAAATTTATTGATAGCCTGTACCTTGTTCCGAGGAGGGCACACCTGTCCCCTTCCCACTACAAACCCAAGGTACTGCACAGTGGCTTTTACGAAGTCACACTTTGCCAAATTTACTACCAGACCTGCTTCACTAAGTTTCCGGAACAAGGTCTCAAGGTGCTCACAATGGCTCTCAAAGTCGTCATCATAAATGATTACATCGTCCAAATATACGGTGCAATTTGGAATGTCCTTTACAATTTCATTCATCAGGTTCTGAAACGTTGCTGGTGCATTCTTAAGTCCGTAAGTCATAACATTGCACCGGTAGGTACTCCCGTCCACAACAAAACCACATACCTCTTCAGCACGCTCGGACAAAGGTACTTGCCAGTAACCTTTTACTAAATCTACTTTAGACAAAAAACGAGCATTACCAATTTTGTCAACACTATCATCAACCCGAGGAAGAGGATATGGGTTAGTTGGAGTCAAACCGTTTAGCCTACGGAAATCAATACAAAAGCGTACCTTGCCATCTGGCTTAGGCTGCAGTGTTACGGGGGAAGTCCACTTAACTGTGCCTTTCTCTATCAACCCTCTACCGAGCATATACTCCAACTCATCCCTCAGAGCTGGTAGTTTTATGGGGGGCACATGGTACGGGATTGACTTAAAGGGTAGATGGTCCCCCACGTCAACATCATGCATAGCCTGAGTAGTGAGGCTTGGGTGTTCAGCAAATACAGTGGGGTATGAACCGAACAACTGACGGATAGCATCAAACTGCGGCTCAGGCAAATGAGCTATAGCCTCGTCAGCCCTTAGGCTCGAGTTCCCCGCCCACTGATCCGCTGAAACATGTTGATCCCAGCTATCCTCCTCTGAAGCTTGACTGTCCCCCTCTCCTTCTCCGCCACGGCCGCAACAAGCCAACACAGGGACAGTGAGAGGCTCAGAGGGGCGCCTCACATACTCTTTAATAAGGTTCACGTGACATAACTGGTTCTTTTTACTCCTGTCTGGAGTGGCAACAAGGTAATCTAAGTCTGACATTTTGTCTACAATTTTATAAGGTCCAGTGTACTTCGCAGAGAGGGGGTTACCAACCAAAGGCAACAAAATTAATACCTCTTGTCCTACAGTGAACTTCCGGAGCCTCACTTTGCGATCATACCTGTCCTTCATCAAAGCTTGTGATTCTGTCAAATTTCTACCTGCCATCTCCAGACTCTTAAGCATGCACTCACGGCTTTCAAGCACATACTTTAATAATGGACAAGGCTGCACAGTCCCCTCCCAAATTTCTTTCAGCATGTTAAGGGGGCCCCTGACACGGTGTCCAAAAATCAGCTCGTTTGGACTAAATCCCAGGCTCTCACCAGGTACCTCCCGAGCAGCAAACAGCACATAAGGCAATCCAAGATCCCAATCCATACCGTTGTCAGCACAATAACACCTGAACATGCTTTTAAGTGTAGCATGCCACCGCTCAAGCACCCCTTGACTCTCAGGGTGATACGCTGACGATACTACTGCTCGTATCCCATGCTGTTGCATTGTTTGCTTGAACATGTTGGAGGTGAAATTAGATCCCTGATCAGACTGAATCTCCTCCGGGTACCCGTACCTTGAGAAGTACCACAACAAGTTACTGACTACCGTCTTAGCCATTCCATTTTTCATAGGGTATGCATCGGGGTATCTAGTGGCAACATCCATTATGGTTAACAACAATTTATTTCCAGCCTTAGTGGGAGGGAGTGGACAAACCATGTCAACAATAATTTTACTAAAGGGTGGCCCAATCACAGGAATAGGGTGTAACGGAGCCTTAGGAATAACTTGGTTTGGTTTCCCGACACGTTGACAAATATCACATGAGTTTATCCATGACTGCACATGAGACTTCATCCCCGGCCACCAAAACAATTTCGCCAAAGCCGCCACCGTTTTTCTCACCCCTAGATGTCCTGCCAGTGGTGTGTCATGCGCCAACCTCAGTAGGCTATCCCTGCACTCCCGTGGCACCACCAACTGGTCCACTACTCCGGACCCCTTTTGCCAACTACGTTTAGGGTCTTGAAAACGCCTATAGAGGAGATGCCTTCTAAATAAAAAAAATCTCCTGGCTGTGCATCGCCGTCCTCGTCGAGCTCTACAGCTCCATTAGCACACGTTTGGAGCTCAAGGTCCTCTAGTTGCAACCGACGTATATTTGAGGGTGCCAAGCGATCTAACTGCTCCCGGAGCAATGCATGACCTTCCTCGATACTGGGCTGCTCCCTCTGTCTCTCTCGATGTACATAACGTTGCTGTCGTGGAGACTCGTCATGCCCAGCCTCGTCACTCTCGATGACAGGCCCAGGGGCTACTCCAGAATTAAGTAATGGTGCTAATACTGAATCACCCAGGAGAGTCGCCGAGTCAAAACTCTTAAAACTAACTCCAGCTTTAGCCTGTTGATCGTTCCTCCGCTGGTCTGAAGACGGGAGGACTAGGCTGTGACACTTTAGCTGCCCGAGCTCGGGTGACAACACACGCCATGGGTTGTGTCTGGCACCGCTCGACCCACTCTTGCTCTTCCCTACTCACGTCGGCCGGCCTCTCGGCAACGACTAAGGGTAGAACCTCAGAAGCGGGTATTGCAAAGTCGTTGCCGAGAAGAAGGTCGACGCCCTCCACAATCCCGACATCCAATTCACGTGCCACACCATCCACCTCCAACTCCAACCGCACCAGCGGGTATGACCGAGTTGCATTAATACCCTGCACCACTACCACCCGAGCCACGTTTATAGGGTAGCCAGTCAAGTTTTTCATCAGAGTCTGGGAAGCACCTGTATCATGCAAGACCTCTACTCCATGCTTGCGCCCCGCCCACATCACGCAACCCCGCCCTCTATGGTCGCAAAAAACATCCTGAGCAGGGTTCGAGCCTCCCAGGTGCTTCTGCATTGGCTGTGCCTCAGCCTCTGACGAACTGCCCCGGGCAAACTCAGATGACTTCGGAGACACACCAATGTTGCAGGCCAAAGACACAGCTGCTGTAGGTGGTTTGCTAGGACAGACTCTTGCAAAGTGCCCCTTTTTATGACATTGATAACACTCCAACTCCCCTTAGGGCTTCCCTTGGTACTGGGAAGGGCCCGGCCCCTTCTTAAATGGGACGGTGCTAGTCTTGTGGTCAGTCTTGGTATCATGGCTCTTGTACTTGTTTGCATAAGGTATATCACTAACTCGGGGGGGGTGGGGCATCACGCCCCTTGTTACCTGCCTCACTACGCTGGGCAGACCCGCACCCACGAATTAGTGATAGCCGGAGGTCAGCCATCTCAGCTGCCTCCTGTAGAGTTTTTGGGTTCTTTTCTTTAATAGTTAAAGTCATTTCTGCACCAGTACACTTATAAAACTGCTCGAGCAGAAACAGCTCAGTCAACTGTTCGGCTGTCTCAGCTTTCTCAGAACGTGTCCAGTTTTTAAGTGCATCTTTTAAGTCCCGGGCATGTTCAAGAAAGGTCGCCTCCCTAGTCTTTGTAACACCCCGAAACTTCAATCGATATGTTTCCGGTTGCAACTCGTATGCCCGTAGGACAGCTCTCTTCAATTCTGGGTAGTCAATGCAAGACTCTAAAGGCAGTGCATCATAAGCCTTCAGACCCTTACCCGTATGTCTTGAGGAGACTAGAGCTGCCCACTTCTCTTCAGGCCAATTATGCTCCCTACACTTCTTCTCAAAACGATTACAAAATTCTGTGACTTCAGTTTCACTAAATACCGGCACCAATTTGACTAATTGGGCCAAGGACTGTTCTCTTACTTGGGCCGTGACACGAGTCTTATCTAAATATAATTTAGCACAATATTTCTCCGAGTCGTACCTAAGCTCAGCCTCATGCCTCCTAACCTCAATCTCCTGACTCCTGGTCTCATTCTCCTGCTTCCTAGCCTCAATCTTCGCAAGCTCAAGTCTAAATACCATATCTGGAGACAGGCAGGAAGAGGGAGCTGCCACTACTGAAGGAGGGGGGGCAAACACTGGGGAACCACCATGTGCACCACCCGAGGGCACTCCAATCTGCCAATTCTCATCCCTCTGTGGGAGAGTGCTAACCTCCGGTAACTGAGTGGACGGCACTGTGGGAGTCGAGTGAGAGGGGATCTGGGGAGGAACCCCCCCAAACGCCCTCTCCTCCGAAACCCCATGTCGCCCACGCAACACCCAGGAAATCAGCTCCCCCTTGGACATCCCTACTACATTGGAAATGCCCAAAACCTTGGCTATCAGGTGCAAGCCACAAACATCCACCCCAGTCAGCCTCTCCTCCGTCACGTGGTACCGCTTACTCACAAAAACTCTAGCATCCTCCTCACTGGTTACTAACGGCACACCTTCAAATGGCATCTCTCGCTCATCGTCAGTGCTAATGCACGACATACTGAAGTCCACAAACAAATTCTTGAGACAAAAGTGTTAAACTTCCTATGCAAGCACTAATTACTAAATTAACTGGAGTCTCTTAAATGCTTTACTAATTGCCATACAAAAAAAAATATTCTTCAATATGCACGCTAAAATACAAACAAACAAATGTTGTACAACTCTGCAAAAATTTATACTGTTCACAAAATCCTAAGCAAGGTCGCCATTTGTTACGACCTGGCACTCGGGTACACAAGGGCTCTCAATCAGGACTTGAATACGGCTCGCTGCCACAACGGAAACACACGATCCCAACCCCTGAGTACTGCCAGCCGAACAAAATACACCAATACCCTCCAGAGTTCAATCTGCTATAACGGGGTATACAAGAACTCGGTACTAGTGTTCAACAACAGACTAATAAAGAGACAGGAATTATCTAGTCTGGTCAACAATCAAACAATGAAGTAAGAAACAACAACACCAAAGAATAGTGCTGGCCGAAGCCGAAGTAATCCACCCTTGACTAAGAACTTAAGAAGTCCTCCACCCTCTACTTCGGATCGGCACTATTACGTTACGTTAATTAATAGTCCTTAACCCTTAAAAAGCGGCTCACCACTTAAGTCGAGTTAAATAAAGCTGAACTATGTGGCGGCGCTCGACATAGGTCGAGTGGCAATTTCAGCACGTAATGTGGCTGAGAGAGAGAGACAAGTGGTGGCAGGAGACTAGCGAGCGTATGACTGCTCCAGACCACCGTGGCGAACCTACTGACACAAATCTCAGCTCCCTCCTCCCTCTCTCACTCGCTACATACTCAATTATGTACCGAAAGTACCGAATTACCTGCTTTTTGCACTCGCGTTGCACGGTTATTGCAAGAAAACTATCCATCATACAAGGATCGTTATGGTGTCATTCGAAAGCTCTGTTTATGCCCTTTCAGGGATAGGTACTTGTTTTACGTTCTGGGTCTTATTTAGGCATGAAAATGATCACGTAAACAGCCCTATTTTGAAAAAAAAACACCCCGCTGGGCGGTACACATAAATAAACCGCATAGGCCGCTAAAGAAGGGTTAAGCATCGAGCAAGGAATCTTCTGAAAAAAGTTAGATGCTTCTCGGATGCTCGTTAGAAGTACGTATCGGATTTTGAACAGTAATTCAATAAGCAAAACACTGGCAATTAAATACTATTAAAGGTTTAAATTGGCATAAGAATAATTAAAAGAATATGCAATAGTAAATGGCAAACATTAAAACGAAGTACTCCGCAAATGCAACGGCAATAGCCTACTCGGATTGTGCTCGTGGGCCACTAATCACTAAAGTAGCCAAGCGTGCAACACATGAAATCAATAGTGCATAAACAATATCATACATAAGGAAAGCTTCAATACTATTCTGTATCTACTAATCGAGTAAAGTCTAGCTGGGGTACTGTGGGCAAAAGGTAGCAGTGACTGAGCAAAACGGCTCGTAGCCTAGCGAAGTCCTCACAACTGTTTAAAGTATTACGTTAAAACTAACAAGTGCACTTTGAGAAATCCAGATCCCTTGTATCTGGTTTTCTCCCGGCTGCTTGACAAAGTAAAAACAAACTGTTAATAAAATACAGGGTGGTTAGGCTCTTGCCCTCACGCACTGTAAATTATTAACTCAACACAGTCAGCCGCGAAGACAACCTAGGCTTCACTGAACCGAAACGAGTATGCAGGTTTATCGCTTAACCACTGCATCAAACAACAACTCGTAACACAGAAAAGCCTTACCCCAGTCTAGCATTACCTAGACTAGCAGAAAACAGGAATAATAATAATAACACACAGGGAAATGCATATACAAGTGCAACAAACATAAATCAATCCTATTCTAAGTTAACCCTTCCAAAATAGGCTATCTAATAGGCATTATCTCGTGAGAACTCAAGCGATAATACGTTGGCTGACTAGCTCTGCACCAAAGGGACCATGGAAGTTAAAAAGGGTAGGGAAAAGAGGAGATAAGAATGTAAGGTAGTAGAGAAAGTTCACATCAGTCAGAAGAATATATATAGTTAGCAAGGGAAATGAGAAGTCGCTCTGCCTAATGAGTTCTGATCAAAAAATGGCTAGACTTCCCTTTTTATACTCGGCCCTCTAGTGAGCCCAACGTGAACTACTAAGGACCGCCCACTGACAATCATTACGTAATTTCTCTCTCTCCTCTGGGATAGACAAAGGCTTTCCTAGCACTGAGGGAGTGCTAGTGAGTTAGGCCTACCTCCCGCCTGGCGCACCCACTGACCCCCAACTGTGGCTGCCGCTTCTCCCATCATTACAAATAAGTTTTACCCACAATACTTATAACTAATGATATAAAATAGAACTCGTTGACTCAGATGAAAACAAAATACATATTCATATTACTTATAGTACAACGGCTCACATGAACTAAGTTAGGAAACTCTACATAGACTACAGCCAAAGTTCCTGCCCTGACGATCCTAGCGAGAGTGGGGCATGACTAGGCGTTCTGTACAGCATGCTCACACTGGACATGCGTCACAGTCTCCTTTTTATTGGTCGGTTTTGCTTTGGGGGGTTGATATGCCCTCTCTTTGGAGTTCTGATGAGCTCCGGCTTTATTTGTTATATTTTTGGGGGTGCAATCCACAAACTCTGGTTCTTCCAAATTATCACTGAGTCTGCTAAATTTGTTGGCAAGGGGGATTTTGCTTAGGTTTTTTTTTTTTTTGCCTGACTACTTGGAATGTGGATCCAATCTCAGGGAAGGGATTTAAACTGGAGGAGCCTAGCTGCTCATTTAGGAGGCTGTTTTCAAGTTTTAGCTCTTTTACCAAATGTTTGTATGCCTGTAGCGTGAGCTCCAGAAACTGAAGCTTTTCAGGAGACAGGTATTGGAAAAAAATTTCATCAGAAAAATAATGCCTGTGTATCCATTACAGGTAGCATGTTCCACCACAGCAGAGGGTTTTGTATATCTTAGGAGCATACCTTAGGACCCATACGCAATATCTAATGGGAATGGTAAAAGTATACAGAATTATAGGGGTTTGACTTATCGGATTGTGCTTGGTCCTGAGTGGCTAAGGTTGAGGGTGGGGTTTAATTTTGGGGCCCTTCTGAGGTCACAGCTGAGGAGCAACACGTCCTGCTTTCACGATAACTGAGAGAGAGAAGTAGATAGATAGCTATACATTAGATGGACCGAATATACGTTTCGTATTCGTATGTCCGAATATTCGCTATGTTTTTCAATTTTCGTATTCGTATTCGCATTTCCATTCATAGCTATTTGCAAATATGCGAATATGTTCACGAAACCAATAGAATATATAAAAAAATGTTAAATATTAAATTTTAAAGTTAACACAAACCAATAAATAACAGTGTAGATGTGCGTTGAGGCCGCTAAATTGGAATGAAGGAGGACTGAGCAGTGTTGCTACTTAACTGTATTTAATAGTACCAGATCAAACTAGTGAAAAGTAGGCCTACCAAATTATTCTAAAGTGGAATCACTGCCCGGTAAACGAACGTGTGCTGGACCTGAACATTTGAACCGTCGCAATATTACCATTTCAGACATATCCAATGTAATAGCATGTCACTAAAATAGATTCCATCATATTTCCTCACTGATTTCGTATTTAGTACCGGATATGGACTATTTTATTGGAAAATGTATAAAATTTACTTGAGAGAGTCAAATGTACCAAATCTGGTACTTTAGTACCAAAAAAAGCGGCAACATTGGGACTGAGGACTGGAAACAGAAAATTTAATGAATTTAATTTTAGTTATTCAATGTTCTATGGCTGAACTCTTACAATATATTAAACATTAATTCATACAGTTCATTTATGATATTTAAGAAATTACACATTCACATCGTCATTAACTTCTGGTAATTAATGTCATAGTAATTTAATTAACGTTTGTTGGTGACATAAAAATAATTACCAGTTCTTGAAGGATGAAATAAGGATTGACATATTCGTTATTCGTATTCGTATTCGCGAATTTTACAAAACAAAAATCGTATTCGTATTCGCAAATAGTGAAAACTTATATTCGTTCCATCTCTAATATACATATAGATGAATGTAATGTCACTAAGATAATAATTATTATTATATCATATTGCCACAATTAACCCATCCAATCATAATGATGCCATTTCTAACTACTTCCAGACTATTGTATTCAGTCTATGAAGGACCTCTCCCATCTCTCGTACTTAAATGTCTAGTGTTACCGAAAATGTAGCGAATATGTAGCCACAAGAAACCTGCTAAGTGTCAATAGAACCAATGCTTCTAACTTGCTGTACCTACAGTATGTAATTATTGGTAATACCAAATGTTACGACCGGCACTACGAAATAAACAAGGGCACTTAAGAATGGACTAGATGATAGGCTATATCTGCAACAACGGTACGCTAATTCCAAACCCTCGAACTATTACGCCGGTCAACAAAAACACTCAAACCCTCCAGAGTTATTCTCCTGGATAACGGGGTATCAATTAACAGGGTTTTAGTGCACTTCTACAAAGGCTTGCCGATGACGGCAAAGCCTACTCACAAAAGGAGTACTTTACGTTAATAAAATGCTCTTAAGTAATAACAATGCTTGAATAAACTATAATAAGATTTAATAAAGGAGTATATGCTTACGTTAACTTTAGTGTGAGTCTGTACTCAACACTAACCTCTACAATGCTCTATGAAAGCACTGGAAGTCTAGTCCTACAGCAATCAGGTATAGAATCTTCTAAAAAAGTCTGATGCTCTAAGATGCTCGTTAATACAGAACAGAAATAAATGCAGGGGCAGGACACCAAAGTGTGTATCTTAAATACACCAATAAGTAGGATACATATATATAACAAGGGAGTGCAACAACTCTGTGACAGCACTAATAATAACCACTCAGAAACAGTACTTCCTTCGCCAACGTAACAGCCAAACTGGGTTGTACACTATGCATCAACCTTGGCTAAAATAAAGCGTGAATAATTCCTAAAGCATACACAATGAAAGTTAATAAACACAATGCTGTCTTTCTCACTAATAAAGTCTAGCAGTGGCATAAATGGTACTAGGAAACTAGGCAGAGCGCAAGCATGCTCGTAGCCTACTGTCTCCCCTTAAACAAATTTCCCTTATGTTACGTTAAGTGACTTGGAGGCTCTCTTGGTAAGTCCAGATCTCAAGTATCTGGTCTTACCCTGGCGCTCCACAAAGGTCAACAAAATGAGGTAGCAAGTATGCAGGTGAGAGTAGGCAAAAGCCCTTCACTTGTATACTGCTACACTCGCAAAGGAAAATATGCACAAGGGTTACAGGCTAGCTAGCTTCGTCGATGTTGTACAGGCTCTGACTTGCCACATACATAACTCAGACAATGACCAAAGATACCTTCCACTGTCTAGCATTAAATAATAAGAGAGAACAGCCCAATAATTAGAAGCACCCCAACACTAGGCTACCATATAACTATGACTCTACTAATCCCTAACGCTAGTGCAAACATAAATGTGAGAGCTGGTGCTGGTAATACGACTGGCCGACTATGGAAGTCGTATGCAGAACCATAAGGGATAAGTAATTGAATAAAGATGGAAGTATGAAAAAGAAGAAGTTCAGAGAGAGAGAAAGTAGTCCCCTATATAACCATATAGGGGACAGATTGCAGAGGACATGTAGGACCAAGCGCGCTACGCCAAGCTCTGCAGGAGACACGAGGGAAGGAGCCCCCCAGCACCGAGGTGAGACAGCGGCCTCCAATCACAGACGACTACATCATGAGGAGCAGAAGTCACGTGACTCGCCAGGCCAATCAGGAGCGTGGGAAACTCCTCCGAGCGAGGGAGGCAGCACACACATACACACGCACATACTACCACCCCACTGCCTACCTCGCTCTTTCTCCTTTAACTTCACACAATGCATCTTATATTCTATGAGTGATATAAAATACTTCCAAGTGTCACAGACAAGAATAAAGACCACCACTGATCTGTCTGTGACAACATGAACTCTATGAAAGAAAGAACATCATTCTACGATTATTGTAGCCCATTTCACTGCCCTGGCGAGCGCTAGCGAGTTACGAGCGCATTCTGGCAAGCTGGCCAGCGTAACACAAATAATCTGATTGTCGTATAAATACAGAATCATAATGTAGTAAACAAGTAAGCGAAAAAATATATACATAATACAAGATCACAGAAGGTCCTTGATGTGGGATCATTGAGTGAGAGATTGGGATGGAGGGAAGAAATCCTGGAGTAGAGTGAAGAGCTCGGATAATTTTAGAGACAGATTTGATTATGAAAAATAGATAATCAATTGAGAAATATGTTACGGCCAAGATGAAACAGGCATATCAAGGGGATTTTGATGTGAAATGAGTCCAACAATATGATTGACAAGATATTATTTGTGAATTGGAAATTAAATAGATAAGCACATTAGAAAAAGCGAGATGAATGTAACTGTGGGGAGAAGGAAACGATCATGACGAAAAAGAAAGCGAAATATGCAAATTTTAAAGATGGGATTAATTTAATCCCAGATCAGTGTTGTGTGGTTTGTGACAAATAGCAAAACGACAGAGAAAACGAGTTTAAAAATGAGGGTATAAATGCTGATGAAACAGACTCTAGAGATTGTTCTACGAATAGGAAAATGGTGTCATAAGTAATGGACAGATGTAGAGGCTGACCCAAATGCCAAGTTCATTATAACATTCAAGCCTTGTTTTCTCTGAAAGCATTACAAGTTTCAACGCGGGCAGCAGACTGGTGATATAGACACAATACATAAAATGTTGTGATTTTACTGAATACATGGTGATACATACTGTACATACCCTAATACACATATTGTGTGACATTACTGAATACATGGTGGTAAATATACAGTACATAATATAGTACATATAATGTTTTGATCTTACTGAATACATGGTGATATATACATAATACATATTCTGTTGTGACCCTACTGAATGCATGGTGATATCTAGTATACCAACTACATATTCTGTGTAATTATCCGAAATTAAAAGGTAATAAATTATTTACAGTGTATCTTTCACAAACACTCACACAAAAACAGAAATACCAAGCCTTTTACAAACAAATCTACACAAACATCACCATGAATGCGCACATCCATTTTTTTTTTTTAAAGAGACAGAAGGCAGGTTGCCTGTAATGATTGTCTCGTCTAAAACCAAAAGAGTGACAGGGCGAAATTCAAAAGACGTTGGGACCAAAATGCTTGGACACACAAAGTTTAAAGCAGTCTAAGTCACAGAATGAAGGAAAAAGATTATTTGAGGGAGAGAGTTTCAGAGTTTACTTGTTGAGTAGAGGAAAGACTGAGAAAATATGCCAATTCTTGGGTTGAAGAGCTGGTAGGAACAGGAGTGGGACTATGTTGAAAGGCAGGTGCCTCGCACTCGCCACAAACATTAACTACTAACTTGAGCTACCAATCTACCAAGATTGGAAGCCAAAGCGTCACATTTTTCCCTTGCCCCTCAACTTTCTCTTCATAATTGCTGAGGGACACAGGGCCCTGGGTGGGGCTTTGGTTTCCCGGGCATTTCCGCACCCTCCTCAGCTCCCCGCCATGGAGTGGCTTCGGTCACCCAGGCTTTATTGTGATCGGCGGGGAGGGTTCTGTGGGGGCGCTCGGTTATGGCCTTGGCCTTGCTCAGGGCCTTGGGGCTGTTTGGCCAGGCAGCTTGGGGAACAACAACAACAACAACAACTAACTTGAGCTGGACACATTATGTTAGAAGCATTGCTAAGAATGCCTCTAAAAAACTGGGACTCCTGTACAGAGTTCGAGAATTCTTCACTGACGAGCAGTTGGCCGTGATATATAAAAGTCATGTGCGTTCTCAGATGGATTACTGTTCACCTCTGTGGGGTGGAAGTGGAGTGGTTGCATTGAGGCAGTTGGACAAAATTCAAAATAAAGCTATTAGATTAATTAATAACCCTGCAATCACACAGGACCTTCCTACATTATCCATACGAAGAAACATTGCATCCCTTGCATTACAGATATTTTCACAGCAATTGTTCCGAGGAACTTGCTTCAATTGTGCCGCCTCTCCACATCTTTCCCCGTAGAACTAGGGCAGCTGAGAGCGTCCATGAATTTACACTTTCTCCTCCACAATGCAGAACTTCTGCTTATCAGAATTCATTTATCCCCAGAGCTACTACTCTTTGGAATTCACTTCCCTCGAATTGCTTTCCACAAACTTACAATCTACAAATGTTTAAATCCAGTTGTTACAAACATTTTATGAATGGAGGATGCCTTTAGGCACATGGACCTTTTTGTTTTATCTATGTTTTTCCTTCCTCCGTTCATTGTCTCCTTAAAAAAAAAAAAAAAAAAAAAAAAAAAAAAAAAAAGGGTTCATGTACTTAAGAGAGCTCCGAAGAACACTGATTGTTGTAATAGCAATAGGAGAGTGAATGAGATGCATCATTACAGGTGTAGAAAGATATTGTAGGGAACTAGTAGGAAGAAGTGAGTTGATGAGACAAAATGCTTTGGAGTCGACTTTTTTGAGAAGTGCAGGAATACTCAATACAGGGGCGCACTGTGCCACGATACATAGCAAGGAGCAGTGCAGACGGTAAGAACCCACGGAAACGATTGAGCACACCTAAGTTTTGGGAAGCTGTTTTAGCAAGAGTGGTAATATGATCTTCCCAAGGAAGATCGGATGAAAAAGATTCACCTAGGATATTGAGAGAAGATACAGGGTTGATTTATGTATTGTTGAAGAGTAATTGGATGTCATGCGTAAGATTGCGATGGAGGCGTTGAAGGTAACAAAATTGTCTCTACCCCAATCAGAAATAATTGATAGATCAGAAGATAGGCACTCTATAACCTTATCACATTTGTTTTGGAGTGCTTGCATGCTGGGTTGATATGAAAAACTAGTTGAATAGTGTAAGTTAGAGTTGTCCGCATATGAGTAGATAGGACTAGAGGTATAGTTGAGCATATCATTAATGATTAATAGAAAGATAATTGGAGTCAGGACAGAACCCTGAGGAACACCGGAGTTGATAGGTTGAGGAAGGGAACAATGGCCGTCCACAACGGCAGTTATGGAGCGGCCAAAGATGAAATTAAAGACAAAACATAGATAGAGGGATAGAAACCGAAAGAGGGAAGTTGGAAATTAGAGATTTGTGCCAGACTCTTTCGATATATCTAGCGCAATAGAAAGAGTCTCACCAAAGTCCCGAAAGGAGGAAGACCAAGAGTTAATAAGATAAGCCCGAATATCACCAATAGAGTGGCCCTTAAGGGGATCGTCCACCCCTTACTTAGAGGTCTATAAGGTATTATCACATGACAGTTTTAACCCTTAATTAGCGGCTCACCACATAAGTCGAGTTAAATAAAGCTGGACTATATGGCGGCGCTCGACATAGGTCGAGTGGCAATTTCAGCACGTAATGTTGCTGAGAGAGAGAGACAAGTGGTGGCAGGAGACTAGCGAGCGTATGACTGCTCCAGACCACCGCAGCGAACCTACTGACACGAATCTCAGCTCCCTCCTCCCTCTCTCACTCGCTACATACTGAATTATATGGGGAAAGTACCGAATTACATGCTTTTTGCACTCGCGTTGCACGGTTATTGCAAGAAAACTAGCCATCATAAAAGGATCGTTATGGTGTCATTCGAAAGCTCTGTTTATGCCCTTTCAGGGATAGGTACTTGTTTTACGTTCTGGGTCTTATTTAGGCATGAAAATGATCAAGTAAACAGCCCTATTTTGGCTAAAAACACCCCGCTGGGCGGTACATATAAATAAACCGCATAGGCCGCTCGTAAGGTGTTAATGAAACTATGTCAATTAGTTTTTTGATTAGGACCAAATTAGGTGACCAATTAGGATGAAAAATTGATACTAAATATTTCTTGTAACTCATTATAACACTCTCCACCTGAGATAAAGCACAACGGGTTAGGCTGGAAGAGGAACATAACTTAACCCTTACTCTGCGGGAACAGTACAAGTACGTACTGGCATTTTCCTGCAATTTAAAGCCCATTAAAGCCTGTGGAGATAAGTGCGAGTGAGCAGGATCGCAGTAGGCCCCTGTCTGCTCTCCGGCACTTTTGCTGCGGCACTGGGACTCACACCTCATGTCTCGCGAGATATATTCAGTGTAGCCAAATTCAAATGTAGTGCGACATTGCTAATTATTAGCGAATATTGCCAATGTATGTAGTAACGCTGAGGGTGAGCCCTGTGCACTGTTCTCTGGAATCATCACACTTAATCACACATTCATTATCCTGTGTGAATTATTTATGATTACTAGCTCATCATTATCTCATCAAAAATTAGCCATGCCCAGTAATTTAAAGTTCATCACTTGATCATTATTATATGGACTCATCACAATCACAAGCTCATTCCTCATCCTCCTCATTTATTTATTCATATCAATTTAACATTGGATTCATTACATCTCACTATTCATCATCCCAGCTTCAAAAGCATTGCACTCAACACATTGCACTGCAGCTCATAATTCATCAGGTGTTCTTTAGTCTCCAGATTCACCACACAACTCATCACAGTCCATCACTCACTCACACACAACTCACGTTACTCATTACAAATTAATCACCGGTCATCAATCACTACCATTAGTTACAATAACAAATAATTATCAAATTCAAATTCAAAATTAGGATCATAAATCCCCAGAACCGACACCCGTTAACCCATATCAATCCGATGAAGCCGATTTGTGCTTTATTATAATGCTCACTACAACTTTGGAAGAACCTGTTCAAGCTAGATTAATGTAGATATCGTTCCACCCTTAGATAAATAGAGACATTTTCTAAGTTGATCACAGCAACTTGGCAGTATCATTTACGATATCAAAACTGTCATTTGAATGAAAGGGTTAATGTGTATAATTACAGCTGACATTTGCTGGTAATGACTTTGGAACGAGGTACTATAATAATATTTCCAGGCGGCTTAACCATTTATATATTCTGGTCCGTCATGCAATGTTGTAGTTGATTTGTTTATTGCTATGACTGTAAGCTGAACCTACTATATGAGAGTAGACACTTGATTTCTTGTCAAGTAAAGTACGGTAAATGTAAACGGGTGGACACATGCTCTCTGCTTTGCTTTGGAAGTTTGACGCTCTCCCGTGTTATTGCCATTTGAAATATGTGGGAGTTCAGTTAGTATACCTAACTCACTATACAGTGCCACTGCATATTAGGCAGAATGCTACAATTTATCCTTGTGAGAAAGTAGCGATACCAATTAACCTATTACTTATGTGCCAGCTACCTGACTGTGAGGGGTCAGTTGTTCACAGAGACAAACGAAAATGGGTCACCAGATTTCTAGTTAGTAACACTAACAACTAGGCTGCTCCACCACCAGATTAAATTCACCATGTGGTTTTATGTATAGCTCTTGTTCTACTTATTCCTCTTCCCCTTCATTGCATTATGTTCTTATAATATTATACATATCGTTAGCTGTACCCTTATTGCACTATATACTGTATGATTTATAGTATTTGTCTTTGTCACATAGTTTAACGCCTTACGAGCGGGCCCGTCAGTAACTTCTACTACCCGCCAAGCGGGTGGGTTTACCCTAAACGACCTTGTTTCCGTGCTCTTTTTCATGCATAAACAAGAGCCAGAGCGTAATACAATTATGTATCCCTGAAAGGGCGATAATTGAGCTTTCCAATGACACCGGAACCATCCTTCTACGACCACGCGTTCTCTTGCAACGATCGTGCAAGACGAGTGCAAAATCCCTAAAATACGGTAATTTCCTTACATAATTCCCTGTGTAGCGAGGCAGTGAGTGTGGGTGTGTGTGGAGTAGGGCCCAGTGCTGGCGCGAGAGCCGTGCCTAACGGTGAGAGCCGACCTACGCTCCTCCCACCGCTCGTCTCTCTCTCAGAGCCAAATATTGCTCAGAATTGCACACCGCCTTAAGTCAGTCCCCGCCACATAGTCCTTTCTTCTCTAGCCCGACTTAAGTCCACCCCCGCCAGACAAGGGTTAAGGCCACCCTTTACAAGAATATTGATTACTGTACTGTACACTGCCTCCTGAGGTAACTCTCGGAGGTGGCATTAGCAACACTTGTTGGTGGTTGGTGACAAATGGTAGTTATCAGGGAGATTATGTGCTGGATTTTTACTCAGCAAGCAGACTCAAGGCACCCAGACATAATGTAATAACACCTTTAAACCAAAAATGGTAGTTTGTAAATATATAGTTTGTGTACAGTCACACTTAACATTTATCCAGAACACCATGAAAGCTTGTATACAATTGCATTTAATCAAATATTTCCTCCGGTGCATAATACTTATACGATGTTCATATATGAGCAATATCAAATTATGTCAGTTATATTAGGTACAGGTACCATAGTAGATTAAGAAATACCTGTAATGTAAACTGTAAATGGTACATAAATTATATACAATGGTTTAGCTTCCTTTTCCATTACATTGTTGTAGCTCATACGTAGGGGTTGGAAAACAATGTTGTAATTTTGTTTATGCCAAAACAGTTATTTACATCATCTCGTAAATGTCATTAATGTTATGAATATTCAAAATTAATATTGATAACTAGGAAGCATGGATATTGCCTTAACGTTATGAATATTCAAAATTAATATTGATAACTAGGAAGCATGGATATTGCCCAAGTATTATTACCAAGTGAATAAATACATACATAAATGTGTATGCATTTGTTCAAGTAAATGTGTAAATAAATGGAATTGCTTGAGAAAATATCCTACATTACATCTGTCAACCAAGTTGGAGGAAGTTATATTTTAGCCTCCCTTTGTCTGTCTATCAATCCGTTTGTCAGTAAACAAGATATTTTAAATATGTATAAATAAATTTCAACGGAAAATGGTGGCCAGATAGGTATCCAGGATATGAGCCAAGGAAGAAGTGATTACTTTTGGGAGGAAATTGGTAGATCGCATACATCCGCCAGCGTAGGCGGGGGTGCGCGCTCTCCAAAGTGCCCCTCTAGTTTACAATTGTAACACGTTTAATATGACGAAATTGCTGATTTAGATGCATTTTACATCACTCGCCTTAATTCATGTCTACTCTGCTCAGACGGGGTTGCCTTGTAGCAGTTGACATGTACTACAATAAAGTTTTCCCATAACATTGTTTCATATTAATACTATAGGTAAAGCTAAACTCAACAAAGTTCCCCTGCAGCCCCTGTCTGCAAAATAATAGCCTCCTGATTACTGAAACAAAATAGTGTCATAACAAAACTTTACTGTGTAGGATGGCCGTTGATAAGAGCGTATCCCTCCCTTTAGTCGCCTTGTACAGTATTGGTCAGGAATACTGGAACCACTTCTAATGATAAAAACACAATTAGCAGTAATAGTCCTTCCCTAGGCTGCCTGGCCAAAACCCCGGAACACGGTTAGTTGTTCTGTGTGGCTCATGCAGTTTCCCACAATAGTTTGCGTTTGTATTATATTTGCCGTTTGAATATTTATCTAGAAATTCCTGACAAGGACTTTACTACATACGTGGCCCCCAGGGATACATTAATCATTGTAATTATAATAGTACTACCATAGCTACAATTATAATGTCTGCATATACGCAACCAAATTTCATGGTTGTATTTATATGCATTAACATCCTGAACAAAGAGGCCTGTCTAGCTATTGCCAGACGTCATGGCCCCCAAAGGCAGGGTCATGAATGAATCGCCCAAAAGCACTTTTGTTCCCTCTCAGCCGACACCCATCCTCCCAACCAACATCGCTTTCACTCATATTTCTCTCAACCCCATCCTTCCATGTCACTCTCGGTCTGTTTCTCCCTCTCTGCCTGATTAATTTATTTCCTGTATTTATGGTAGGTAATACGGGTAGACTATGAATGAAGTTTGTTTATATATTTATTGGCATTATTTAATTTTTATCCTAATTTTGCTAACTATGTTTTCATATTTGTAAATAAATAAATAATAGGTTTCACTTATCTATATTTAATGATCATATATACAGTACATTGTTGATCATACATTTAAACATACCGTTCAAGTACCGTTATGCATATACATTATGCCTTATGTAGCTGGAATCCGAACTAAAGTTATATGAATGTTATATTTGGTCTTCTGAGCCACTACACTATGATCTACAAAACCATAACCATACATACATACAAATATATCTTCATAAATAAATATAGCTGCTTTAATTAAACTACAGTTTATTATGTACACTTACAGCATCATCGACATATTATTTATGCTCTAATAATAAATGATTTTATATTCAACTGTATCTTCCTAACACCTCTCATATGTTTATTTGCAGTGGTGGTTCAAGAGTTTGAGGTCCGTGTGTATGACGAGTACGTGATCGGCGGAAATACTGGTGTACTGCGGTGTGTGGTACCATCCTTCGTCAGAGACCTTGTGACGGTCAACTCCTGGGTTAGAGATCACCAATATCACATCTACCCTTCACTACATGGAGGTCAGTGTACTGGCAAATAATGTTATGGTATCATGTCATCTCCACATAATGTTATGTCCCATCCTATCATAACCTTCCTCAGACAATATTTATCTCTACCGATCACCTGAAACCCTTCAAAGAACGTGTGTCCGAACATTTTGACTAAAATAGGTCATTGTTATATAAATTGCTGAACTGTTCCTTCTCCCTCATCGTGCACAACCATATACAAACATCGCATTCGGAATGATACAAGCACATACACGTACAAGTACAGGCTCATGCAAATTGGAATATGTGTGAGTCTGTCTGTACAATATGTTTTTTATTTATTAATATTTTCAGGATTTTAATAATACAATAAGAATGGGAGAAAGCTAGCCGAGAAGCAAGAGAGAGTCGAAAGATGGAGGGAGTACTTCAACGAGTTGCTAACTGTAAGGAATGAAGCCACAGAGTGTGAGGTGAAGTTCAACGGTCAGGCTATGGAGATTGTCAGCTCATTTAAGTATCTGGCCAGTGTGTTGTGTAAAGTTGGGACTATGGATGAAGAAGTGCGGGAGAGGGTGCAACAGGGGAAGAGGGTTGTAGGAACGCTGAAAGTAATAACAAGAAATAGGGTGGTCAATATGGAAGGGAAGAAGTCCTTGCATGACACTGAACTATCCAACTCTAGCTCTTCCCAAGTTTTCTGGCATCTAGCCAAAAACCTCTCCAACAATTTCTCTTCCTCGTCTTTCCCTCCCCTTTCCCACTCTGATGGCACAACCATCACTTCTTCCTCTGACAAAGCTAAACTCTTCTCTCAAACTTTTGCTAGAAACTCCACCTTGGATGATTCCGGTGCTATTCCTCCCTTTCCACCCTCCTCTCTCTTACTTATGCCTAATATCCTAATCTCTTCTAAAGATGTACTTTCTACCCTCCCTGGGCTTAATACTAAGAAGGCGTACGGTCCGACAGTGTTCCTCCTGTTGTTCTCAAAAACTGTGCTTCCGTGCGGACTCCCGGCCTAGTCAAACTCTTTCATCTCTGTCTATCCTCTAACGTCTTCCCCTCATGCTGGAAGTTTGCTCTCATTCAACCTGTCCCAAAGCAGGGTGACCGCTCTCAACCCTCCAACTATCATCCAATTGCTCTCATCTCTTGTATTTCTGAAGATTTGGAAACTATTCTTGCTTTCAAATTTCTTAAGCATTTATCTTCTCATAATCTGTTCTCAGATCCCCAGTATGGCTTCCTTAAGTTTCGCCCTACTGGTGATCTTCTTTCATATCTTACTAACTCTTGGTCATCCTCCTTTCGGGACTTCGGTGAGACTTTTTCTATTGCACTAGACATATCGAAAGCCTTCGATAGAGTCTGGCACAAATCTTTAATTTCTAAACTACCCTCCTTTGGTTTCTATCCCTCCATCTGTGCCTTTGTCTCTAATTTCCTTTCCGGCCATTCCATAGCTGCGGTTGTGGACTGCCATCGCTCACTTCCTCACCCCATAAACTCCGGTGTTCCTCAGGGCTCTGTCCTATCTCCTATTCTCTTTCTAATTTTTATAAATTATCTTCTCAACTGTACCTCAATTCCCATCCATTCATACGCAGACGAATCAACCTTACACTACTCCATTAGTTTTCCGAACGCCCCAGCCAGCAATCCCTCAACGACAAACGTAATGAAGCCATAGAACACTTAAATTCTGATCTAAATACTATTTCCAATTGGGGCAGAGAAAACCTTGTTACATTTAATGCTTCCAAAACCCAATTTCTCTATCTATCTACCCGTCCGAAACTCCCAGCGGACTATCCCTTATACTTCAACAATACAAAAATCAATCCTTCATCTTCTCTCAATATTCTTGGTGTGTCTTTTTCTTCTACTCTCATTTGGGAGGACCATATTACCAGTCTTGCTAAGGCATTCTCCCAGAAGCTGGGTGTGCTCAACCGCCTTAGGGGGTTCTTTACCCCTGCACAACTTCTTGCTCTGTACAGGGGCATAGTGCGTCCTTGTATTGAGTATTGTTCACATGTGTGGGGAGGTTCCTCTCATATCGCTCTCCTAGACAAAGTTGAAAGGAAGGCCTTTCGTATCATTAACTCCCATCCACTCACCAACTCTCTGCAATCTCTCTCTCTCCGCCGCAATGTTGCATCAGTCTCGCTATCCTATCGCTACTATAATAATCAGTGTTCCTCAGAGCTTTCCAAGTGTATACCTCCTCCTTTACATAGGGCACGTGGTACCCATCTTATAACACAATCCCACCCCTACTCTGTGCAACTCTCCATCCCAGGAGTGAAACGTTACTCTCAAACTTTCTTCTATTCAACAGCTGAGCTCTGGAACTCTCTCCCAGAATCAGTCTTTCCCTTTTCCTATGACTTAAATTGCTTCAAACTCTGTGTGTCCATGCATTTTGGCTCGAACGTCCCTTGATTTTGGCCCTGTCACTCTTTCAACTATGGGGGAGGCACTTGCTATAGGCAGTTCTGCCTTTTGCCTCCCTCACTCCATAGAAAAAAAAAAATTGGTAATCAAGAACATTGACTTACGGAAGCGAGGCATGGACGTTTGAGAAGAGACTCAGACCAAGAGTGGGAGGGGTGGAAATGAGTAACTTGAGAAGTGTGTGCGGAATTACATGGAGGGATAGACAGATGAATGAGGAAGTAAGAAGGAAGTGTGCTGTGGAGGTAGATGAGCTGGAAAGTGTGAAAAGGAACACCTTGAGATGGTTCGGCCATATGGAGCGTGTGGGAAGCGAGAGAATTACTAAGAAGGTGTACGAGAGCGAGGTGGAAGGACAGAGAGGGAGAGGTAAACCGAAGGAGAGGTGGAAGGATGGAGTGAGGAAGTATATGGATGAAGGCGGTGCTGGTTGGGAGGATGGGCGCCGACTGACTGGGGACAGGCGCATGGGGGCGGTTCGTTCATGGCCACCCCTTCGGGCATCACGGCGTCAGGCAATAGATAGATAGATAGAATAATACAATTTATAGAAGCACCCAAAACACTTGTATATACCCTGTGCATTCAATCACGCTGTATATTCATAGTGTGCACGGGGTTAGTTCCGATTTCTCCACCAGACGGCGTGGGGCATCATTGGCCCGCTACTCCCAAGTAAATACACACGTTGAACTCTATGCGATTGAATCGGTTTCTACTTTATATGCTGGTAATGCCGTGTCTAACGTGAACACTATGGAAATTGAGTTATCGCCATACATTATTAGTGTTCTGAAGGGGGAGGGTCCCTAGGGTAAAATAGAGGGAAATTACTACAAGGAAGACTTATTACTGCCTTGTGATAAAAGCTGGGTGTATGAAAGAGTGAACAACACCGACTACAGTATATCTCCTTATACAGGGTGATCCAGAAATATGTGCCGAAAATCAGGGATTATGAGGTATAATTAAATGTAAATTACGAAATGACCATATTGGCAATTCTCAATAGTTTTCGAGTTACAGCACCTCCGAGGTCTGCCAGGAATGTGTTTAAATCCAGGGATTGTACAAAATGTCTGAGACAGATGCGAAATTACTTAACGACCGTAAAGTAATACAGCACAGTAAATGTTATTGTCATACTGGAAATACTGTTTTATTTTGTTAATACATCACGTTGTCCTTGGTAAATGTTCATTTACAAGGATTTTGACATTTATTGAATGTTATTGTCATATTGGAAATACTGTTTTATTTTGTTAATACATCACGTTGTCCTTGGTAAATGTTTCATTTACAAGGAATTTTGAACATTTACTGTAAATGTTATTGTCATATTGGAAATACTGTTTTATTTTGTTAATACATCACGTTGTCCTTGGTAAATGTTTCATTTACAAGCAATTCCCGGAGTAAAACACATTCAAGCAGACCTGTTAGGTGCTGTAACTGGAAAACTATTGAGAATTGCCAATATGGTCATTTCGTAATTTACATTCAATTATGTGTCAGGAATACATCCCTTGATTTTCGGCACATATTTCTGGATCACCCTGTATACTGGGCTATCTTAAATACTGTATTATCATTATTTACATGTCGATTTTATAATTTTACACCATACAGTAGTATGTTGATATTTATCCGTTTTCAGTATATTTTTTTAATGATTACTATGCGAGCGAAGGCGAAGCAGAAAATAAAAGTTTGTTATAAGACACCAACATTCCATTACTCACTCCTTTCTGTATATATATGTTTTTTATTGTTTATATATATATATATATATATATTATATATAGATATAGGAGAGAGAGAGAGAGAGAGAGAGAGAGAGATCAAATAATGTCTACATTTTGTAAATTAGAGATACTATACAGATTATAAGTCTTGTTACAACAGCAGAACTGCGCATGAATACCGTACAGAAATCTTTGAGAAACAGAATATTAACCCCTTCTTTACCGGTGACGTCTTTTTGTATTTGATTTCAGCTACATTTAGACGATTTTGTCTAAGCTTGGGAAGGATATATGATATCTAAAAGGATTAATTGAGATAGGCTGTAGCCTTGTAATGAGTAGACGTCCTTCCTAAGCTGTACAAAATCGTCTAATAGTGGCCAGAATATAATGATAAGTACATCACCGGTACAGAAGGGGTTAAGGCACGTAACACAATCTACCGGTACATAGGCTAGGCCTACTTATAATTTCAGTGATGCATAATACAGGTTTAGTTAATTAATATGGTCAAATCTCCGATGTATTTAGCTTATTGTAATACCCTCTACCCGCAAAAATCCCGCAACCATAGAAATACCCGAGTTGACAAAATATAACCGATCGAGTTTGGAGTTTAATCAACATTTGATGTCAAACAAGTTGAAAAGTTAAAACCTACACCAAATATCACCTTATATGGGCTAGACTTAAACATACTAACTGTAAATTGATGAATTTTACACCAGAATTTTAGACCAATTCACATGGATCATATTGTAGGTAAGGTATGTCCATAAACGGTACCGGTACCAGGTATATAGTTTTGCTTCAACCGACAAACTTCATGATAAATCGTATATTCTCCTATTATGGAAGGTAACATATATTTATACAACGGACTTTGCTTAAACCTCCTCAAATAAACCGTTAGATAAGTTAATTCTTAGGTAGGTTTGGTGGGTTTGATATTGTTGCACGCCAATGGTTGGCAAAAGAGCCAAGTTCAGATTTATATAATTTTGCTGCATTAAAATGGTAAAACTATGATGGATTTTGCTTATATTGCCAACGAGACTACTATATGTAGTCTAAATTTCCCTGCATATATAGACGCAATTTATCCGACACGTAAGCATATTATATTTATGACCTATTCACAAAATTGGTATATGTTGGGGTGAAATTAATAAAATATAGATTATAAAATATGTATATTTTCAGTTGATAGATTCCGGTAATGTTGGCCATAGCCTAATCAACTCTTTTCATGTTTCGTTTTATTACCGGTACTTACTTTACATCTAGCAGCTTTGCCATTGTACCAAGATCAATGCCTTAATGTTATTTATCATGGAATGTGTTTGTTGAAGCAAACGATATACTTGTACCGTATATGTACCTTAACCTACATTTTAATCTATATGAAGAGGTCTAAAGACACGATTATTCCTTGTCTCTTCATTTAGTATATAATATATACGTTTGTTATATATCTGCTGGTAGGCTACACTTCGTGATGAATCGTATTGTCTCTCATTATGGAAGGTAAAATAGATTGATATAAACATATCTTGTGTAAGAATGGAATGGTCGAAAACAAACGAATAATCTCCCCTACCCTCACCCATCCACCATAACAGACATTTCATATACATCATTAATGTGGTTAATAGATTGTTGGTGTCCTATTAATATTTTGTTTTCAGTTGGCTTTGCATAATAATAATAATAATAATAATAATAATAATAATAATAATAATAATATTTATTCAGTTAGCAATTTACAGAGTTGGTACCACATAGTATAATATTACAAAATATGACATGTACCAGCCTTGCATAATTCCAACTAAGGATAGCCCAATAAGGCCGTTAGGCGTATTTCCATTGGGGTCCTTGTGCGATTAGGTTAGCTGGGGAAATGGGGAGGAAAAAAATTAAAAATAAAAATTTAGAGAAAGTATTTCTAGGGGGTTATTTTAAGATACCTTACATCCTATAATAAATATCAGTAATCCGTAATCAGTAATCATTTCAGTTGGTTTGTCTATCTCTTATGTCGTATTTAGTAGTAGACATAAGTTTGGTGCTCCCTTCTCGCAGCTGTCCGGTTCAGGTGTTCCTTCAGGCTACGTCTGAAGGAATACAGTGTTCTCTTTTCACGGACTGACTGGGGTAAGTCGTTCCAGTCTTTGATGGCAGTGAAGAAGAATGTTTGCTTACCCTGTCCTTGGATTCTCGGGACCTTAAAATTAATCATCGTGTTTCTTGTATTATGTCCACTCCTCTCATTTGCTTTAACAAAATCATTCTTTAGATACTCTGGTGCTCTGTCATAGAACATTTTGAAGGCATTAGTGAGCCTGATTTGTTTGGCCCTGTCAGAGACATTGAGCATACCTAGTGACTGAAGTTGTTTCTGGCCAACATGTGGTCTGGGTCCTAGGTTCAGCATGAACCTAACCATTTTATTTTGAGTGACCTGAAGTTTGTGTTGTGCTGATTTAGATGATGCAGAGTACCAGGATGACACAGATAGTCAAAATGACATTGAACAAGCGCTTGGCAGAGGGTCTTTTTGGTCGCCGCGGGCAAGCATCCCACCTGTCTATACAGATAATTTATACGTGCTCTACAATTACTCAGGATAGATTCCAAAATAGTTTCACCTGACAAACTCGCGTCCAGTTTTAGTCCGAGATATTTAACTTGTGACACTGTTGTAGGAATATCATTACAGTTGACCGAGAAGCCCACAATGTCTTTCAGTTTGCGTTTTGTTCCACATAAGATGGCTTCCGTCTTGCCCAGGTGAAGAGATAGTCTATTGTCCACTAGCCATTCACTACATGTTTCTAGTTCTTTTGAAAGTGAAGCGGCAATACTTATTGTGTCTTTTCCTGAAACCAGAAGCACGCTGTCGTCTGCATACAGTAATAATTTACATGAGACGCTCAGTTCCATGTCGTTCTCATAACAGAGAAAGAGTAAGGGACCAAGGATGCTTCCCTGTGGGACCCCACAGTTAATTGGCATAGGATCAGATATATTATCATCAATTTTGACTCTTTGGGTTCTACCACTAAGATAAGATTTAAACCAGTTCACAGACCCTATGCCCATTGCTTGTAGTTTATTACATAGGATATCATGGTCTACTGTGTCAAACGCTTTTTGTAGATCAAGAAGAACCATACCGGTGTAGTTACCTTTAGACATTTCTTTACGAATGTGATCCGTTAAGTGGATGAGACAGGAGTCTGTCGAGTACATGCATCTGAAACCTGATTGAAACTTATAGAATAGATCATTTTATTTGAGGTAGTGCTCAATTTGGGTGTATACCGCTCTTTCAAGGATTTTAGATACAATACATAATATGCTAACTGGTCTGTAGTTGCCAACTTCTAGTTTATTTCCTTTCTTAAATAGAGGGGTTACAATAGCTTCCTTCAGTTCAGCAGGTACAGTGTTGGTGTTAATTGACAAGTTGATGATGTGGGTTAGGGGGCCTGCTATACCAATGGCTCCATCTCGTAGAAATTTGGCGGGAATTTTGTCTGGTCCTGTGCTTTTATGTACATTTAGGTTAGACACCTCGTCAAAAGTGTATTTTGGTGTAACATTTTGCAATCCAAATGTGTTCGGGTGTATGTCTTTATCTCTGTAGAAATTACGAAAGGTGGCTGTTGTTGTCGTGTATTTATTGAGAGGTTGAGGTAGGTTGTTGTTGTTGTTGTTGTTCCCTAAGCTGCCTGGCCGAACAGCCCCGAGTCCCTGAGAAAGGCCATGGCCACGATCGGGCTTTCCCACAGAGCTCTCATGTGTGTGGTGTGAGAGGTGTGGAAATTCCCGGCGCGACCGAAGCCGCTCCAAGGACCCGTGCCCCCAGGGAGGGGGCAGGGGATGGTTGTGACGGTTTGGCTCCCGAAACTGCTCCCCGCGGACGGCATCCGGTTTTCCTCCACTGGTCGTTGATTTTGTCTTCGGCCGTGGAGGGTCGGCAGCCATCCGCGGTTGGCAGCCTCGGGAGGTGGCCCCACGGCGTAGACGCCGCCACATCAGGACAAGGTTGAGGTAGGTTCTGTGCAAGTGTGTTTGCTATGGAAGTGAAGAAGGAGTTGAAGTAGGTTGAAATTTGTCGTTTATCGTGGCAAACCTGATCATTAATGGTGAGAGCAATATTAGTGTTAGACGAATCCCTTGTTGTTGTAGCCTGTTGTGTTTAGGTGCCTCCATAGTTTCTTTGGGTTATTCTGATATTCCTCTGCCTTATTGTGAAAATAATTAGTTTTCGCTGATTTCATTTTCCTACTTAGTTTATTCCTAGCCCTGTTGAACTCATGTTTCAGACCTTGATCCTGTCTATGTTTCGCAAGCCTTTTTATCAGATTGTCTCTGTGTTCCAGATGGTGTAGTATGTCATTGTTGATCCATGGGTCTGACCTTGCTTTAATTCGTATGTCTTTCAGAGGAGCTATTTCGTCTAGGATGTTTGTGATGATGGTTCTGAAGCCAACCCATGTGTCATTAACGTTTGTTATTCCAAACACTGGAGACCAGTCTGTATTCCATAAAATGTCCAGAAATGTTTCTTTATTGTAGTTTCTGAGTGACCTTATTTTGATAACCTTGTGATTCTCTAGGGTAATTTTTGTGGTTTTCCGTGTGCAATATGTGACGAAGTGATCACTTATGCCAGTCTGTATAACCCCTGATTGGGATATTTTGTCCTCTCTGTTACAGTTTATGTGGTCTATTATTGTGGCAGTGTTCTCAGAGATACGTGTGGGGGTTGTGATGAGTTGTTTGTGATTGTGCATTGTCAGTATATGCCTATATTCTCGTACAAGCCTATTATTTCGTTGTTTGTAACACAGGTTAAAATCCCCTAGTATGATGGATTCATTCCGAGGGTCTAGCGATGGCAAAGTTCGTTCAAATTTGGTCAAGAATTGTGTGTCGTCTGGTGGCCTATAGCATACCCCAATTGTGATGGGTCTTGTCCTCGGCAGGTGTAGGTCGATCCACAGAGCTTCGTGATTTTCTACATGGAGGTCGGTCCTAGTTGTGTGTGTGAGGTTGTTTTTTACGTACAGACATACTCCTCCCCCATGCCTATTGCGATCATTCCGGGATCATCATAGGATACGGTAATCTAGTGTAGGCTAATGGTATACGCTTTGCCGTGAATTGCGATTACCTCCCTAATACATCGATAAACATAAATGTGTATACAAATATATTGTGTAAAATGAGACAATAAATATCAGTACAGATAATTGTTAAGCCTAGTCCTTATACAAGAAGATATTAGACAGTTTCCAGACGGCGACAGATGAAAAAGAGCTTTGCGCTTTATATACAAAATAATAAAAAAACATTTACTCTTATTGACCGTAGCCGTCTGATAGGTACTGTATGCATCTGTAGTTTTATGAATGAAATAAGGCCTATATATATTTGGGTAAAATTACTTAAGATATGTTCATAATAATCCAAACATCCACACATATTAAAGGAGAGAGCTCAATATTCAGTCTTATCATCTATTCATCATATTGTTTTATGTTACTGCTTTGAAGCTTGTTATCGTTTCCTTAATATATTTTCCTTACATCTTTGATTGTTTGAAATCAATACAAAAGCACATTGTCTTGTCCGTGTGTGCTAAAACAACACAAACTTGACCAGTCTCTTAGTGTACAAGCGCGCGGCAGCCCCGTACCATAGGGCCAGGTACTGGTTTGTTTATTATTGTCACGTGACCTGACGTCACGGCCGCACTATGAATTGATACCACTGTCTGCCACCTGATGTGAGCAGCAAAAACGACAGGTGATACCTCATCCAGTCACTCCTGAGATGATGCTTGTTCTTACCAGGGATCACTTATGTTCTTGAATAGAAGTACACCCCACCTGATATGGTGAACACAAGTGGAATATAGCTGCCCAGTTGATGATGTAAGATCCTTTCCCCATACAGAGCTTAAGCCTACACTCTAACATTATTTTGATTGTACTTCTTGTGTGCAGCCTCCAGAGGTATCTTAATTTAGCAGTCAGAAACTTGGTCAATTATTAAACTACTATTATTACTATTATCCCCTATTTCCTTTTTGTCCCTCCAGATGGGAAGTACCATGCACTACTGGACGGTCGGCTATTGGTTCATGATGTACGTGCTGCCGACTCCTACGCCACCTACCAGTGTCATGTTATACACACCCTCACCTCCACCACCGCCACATCCAACACTGCCAGGATCATTGTGCATGGTAGGTTCAAGTATCACAAATAGTTTAGCACAGATGTCGCATGACAGATGGCACAGCACTGGGAGGCTGTTCGGAGTACTTCTTAGATTTTGCCTGAAATTAATTTTGCTGCCATGGCCGGGACATTCAGAGAGTGCCGAGTGCATTACTGAGATAATCCTCTTGGACATGCAAGCATACATTCCATTAGGTTGATTTTTTTTTTTTTTTTATTTATTTTTTTTTTTAAGAGACAATGAACGGAGGAAGGAAAAACACAGATAAAACAAAAAGGTCCATGTGCCTAAAGGCATCCTCCATTCATAAAATGTTTGTAACAACTGGATTTAAACATTTGTAGATTGTAAGTTTGTGGAAAGCAATTCGAGGGAAGTGAATTTCAAAGAGTAGTAGCTCTGGGGATAAATGAATTCTGATAAGCAGAAGTTCTGCATTGTGGAGGAGAAAGTGTAAATTCATGGGCGCTCTCAGCTGCCCTAGTTCTACGGGGAAAGATGTGGAGAGGCGGCACAATTGAAGCAAGTTCCTCGGAACAATTGCTGTGAAAATATCTGTAGAATAATGCAAGGGATGCAACGTTTCTTCGTATGGATAATGTAGGAAGGTTCCTGTGTGATTGCAGGGTTATTGATTAATCTAATAGCTTTATTTTGAATTTTGTCCAACTGCCTCAATGCAACCACTCCACTTCCACCCCACAGAGGTGAACAGTAATCCATCTGAGAACGCACATGACTTTTATATATCACGGCCAACTGCTCGTCAGTGAAGAATTCTCGAACTCTGTACAGGAGTCCCAGTTTTGTAGAGGCATTCTTAGCAATGCTTCTAACATAATGTGTCCAGCTCAAGTTAGTAGTTAATGTTACACCGAGAATGTCAATACTAGGGGAAGTGGGAATATTTACATCATTATAACATATATGGGAGACAGTGAGATTCTGTCGGTTAGAAAATTGAATGTACTTGGTTTTCTGTGCATTAAAGGAAACTAGATTCTTTGTCCCCATCCATTAATTCTAGAAAGGTCCTGGTTCAGAGAAATTGCAGTGTTTATTTTTGAATTTATAAGATCGGGTTGGGTGAAAGAATTGGTAAATGTGAAGGAACTGTGGAGTGTTGAGTCATCTGCGTAGGAATGTATTGGATTATGAGTGGTAGATAGGAGATCATTGATATGAATGAGGAACAGAATTGGGGCCAAAACTGATCCCTGGGGAACACCAGCATTTATTGAGTGAAATTGAGAATAAAGGCCATCTACCATTACACGTATTTTCTGTTATGAAGATAAGAAGAAATTAGTGGAACTAATGATGCAAGGCCGTAGTGTGACATCTTCGACAATAAGGATTGATGCCAGACTCTATCAAATGCCTTTGATATATCCAGTGCTATTGTATGTGTTTCACCATGTTGGTCTGTAGCTTGGTTGATTTGATGCGTAAGAAGGCAAAGCATGTCTGCAGTTGATCGACATCGTCTAAAACCATATTGCCTATCACTGATTAATTTATTATTCTCAAGATGCTTAATTATGTGATTATTTAATATAATTTCAAAGACTTTACCAAGAGTGGAAGTTATAGCTATTGGTCTGTAGTTTGATGGATCTGAAGAGGCACCTTTTTAGAAACTGGATGGATGTTTGCTTCTTTCCAGGGTACTGGGAAGCATGAGGTATGAGTACACAGACGGAACAGTTTGCCAATACAGGAGCGAGCACCAAGGAGCAATTCTTAAGTACTATTGGAGGAATTTCATCTGGACCAGGAGCCTTATCTACCGAGAGATTCTGCAAAATAGTTTTGACATGTCTGGTGTGGATCTTAAGTGAGGGAATTTCAGGCGAATTAAAATTAAGTACAGGGACATCTTGATTTATTTCATCTAAGGTTGAGTTGGTGGAGAAAATATCCGCAAGAAGGTTAGCTTTACCTCGTGGGTCACTTACAAGATTGCCAGTCGGAGATTTTAATGGTGGAATGGATGAAGCAGTAGTGAAGTTGGATTTAAATGAGTTAAGAGTAGACCAAAATATTTTGTTATAATTGGATTATTTAGAAGTTATTTGCCTGCTTGTGGAGAAAGTTTGATTTAGTTAGGTTTAATACAGTTTTGGCATGATTTCTGATGTTTCTAAAGTAATTAAAGGCTTCATGTGTTTTTGATCTTGTGTATGCATTGTAGGCTATTGCTTTTTGTTCAGTTACTCTAGCACAATTATGGTCAAAACCATTTAGGTGAATTAGATCTTTTACTGTACTTTTGATGAGGAATAAAAGTTTCCATTCCAATTTTTACAAAATCTTGTATGTGGCTCAAGGTGGAGTGTGCATCATTAGAAAAGAAAGAGGTCCAGGGAATATCAATAAAGAAACCTTGAAGACCCTCCCAGTCTGCCCTATCGTAATGCCATTTAGTCACCAAAACAGGTTCAGATTGGGAAGGTGTGGTAGGTGATAGACAGGTGGCCTGTATCAGACAGTGATCAGAAGATCCAAGCGGGGACCTCACTGTAACATCATAATTTTCTGAATTGGTTGTTAAAAATAAGTCCAGTAGGTGGGAATTATGATTAGGATTATCTGGTACACGGGTGGGTTGGTTGACTAGTTGAGTGAGATTAAATGAGTCTGCAAATAGCTCACATTCAAGACCAGCATCATCAGTCCTGGCTGAATGAGTGAGCCATTCAACATTATGGACATTAAAATCACCCAACACAGTGATTTCAGAAGAAGCATTTAAGTTGAGGACACTGAGTTGTGAGGACAGAGAATCAAAAAGACTTTGCTCTGGAGGAGTATTTGGGGAACGGTAGATGCAACATATGTATTTAAATTTACCAGCAGAAATTAATTTGTATATAGAATAATCAAAATAGGGACAATTGAAACTAGTAACCTCCTCCAGGGCAACTTCAGATTTTGCGAAGCAACATACACCTCCTTTAGGTCTGAAATTTTGGAGCAGTTGATAACCTGGAAAATTAAATCTAGACGTGTCAGATGTGGATGTA